>JAQZBX010016588.1:0-36337 GCA_029593785.1 Cabassous unicinctus | reverse complement strand
CCACTGCTGGGTATATACCCAGAAGAATTGAAAGCAAGAACACAAACAAATATATGCACACCAATTTTCATATCAGCATTATTCACTAACATCAAAAGTTGGAATCAAACCAAATGTCCATCAACTGATGAATGGATAAATAAAATGTGGTATATACATACAATGGAATATTACTCAACAATAAGAAGGAATACAGCACAAACACACAGGAAAACATGGAAAAATTTTGAGGTCCTTATGTTGAGTGAAGCAAGCTAAGCATTGAAGGACAAATATTACATGACCTTACTGATATAAATTCAGCAAACTTAGCAGACTCACAGATCTAGAGTCTGGAAGATAGTTTTACAGGAAATAGAAAGGGAGAAGAAACTTGTGAGCCAACGCCCATACAGTTGAATCTATGACAAGGGGGAAGCATTTAGTTGTGCTGTGAAGGGACATGACAGGGTTATAGTGATAATATTTGATTGGGGGCTGCAGGTTTGACAGGGGGCAGGGTTTGAAGGGTGGGTTGGATGATCCATGGAACTAGGGGGAGGGTTGGGGGAGGGAGGATGTGAACACTGGGGATTGATGGGTACGTGATTGAAATTACAACATTGGGAATGCTCACTTAGCAATATGACAAGGAAGGGATACTGGTTTAGGGTGTTGGATTGGGGGCATTTGGGCCAGGATGCACCTGGGGCAGGCTTCTAGGGAACACGTGAGTGATCATTTTGGCATAGTGTGTTGCATCAGTGGGTAAAGCCCCATATAATGAGCTGGAAGGTGTTTGACCCCCTCCTAGGTGGCCTGCTATGCTCTCAGAGGGACGGGAGTCACTTGAACACATCAGCAGTGCCTAATAGGGTAAGAGAGACCAGTGTGTCAAGCCCTTAGTGAAGATGCAAGTAACTATGAATCTTGTCCTTCATGGAGAGAAGCCTGGTTGTCACCATGTGCCTGAAGAGGAAGGGGAGGGAGGAATAAAATAGATGGAACAGCGGGCATTTTGGTGGTGATGTGTTCTGCATGATCTTGCAAAGATGGATACAGGTCACATTAAATTTTATCAGATCATATAAAAATATATTGTCCAAAATGTTATCCATAATGTGTACCATTGACAATGGTTAGTAGCTATGTTTCAATATTTGTGCATCAATTGTAACAAATGTACCATCCACATACAAAAAATTATTGATGTGGCATAGGGGAAAAGGGGGAATATGTTGAGTATATGGAAATCCTTTATATTCTGTATATGATTCTGCTGTGACCTAAAACTTCTTTGAAGTAAAAAATGGGAAAAGAAGTGAGACGCTGGGAGAATAAATGGAAGAAAATGTCACTGTACATATAGGACAACAGTCTTACAGTGATGAAAGACAAAATATATTTTTTTTAAAGTTTTTTCTTCAAATACTTTTTCATTATTTTTTAATAATCCAATTAAAAAATATTATTCTAGTTTTACTTTTTAATTTTCTCTGTATTTCACTTCTTACGTATAAAACTATCATTACTAATTCATTTTCTTATTAATTGTATGTGGCTATTTTCTTTGCTTCATTTTTGAAGAATTTTTAGAAAACAGAAGTCTCAACTGAGTGGGGAGTCAGTGAGGGTGGATACATGGGAGAAGGTTCACCTAGGTATACATATAAGGCATATAATTGTGTTCAACTGTTCATGGGGAATTGTCATGTTGGGTGGAGATTCACACAAGAAACCAAAAGAATATCAAATTACATCCAGGAAGCCCTGTCACATTCTCTAATGGAACAACAAGAATGCCCCAAGTACAGGGACAATGACTTGTGAATGAGGATAGTCCGTTGAAGGACCCTTGATATTAATGACTATGCTTATGAGCCTTTGCTCTTGAAATTGAAACTTAGCCTAGTGATGTAGGGTGCCTAAGAGTTACTTATGGGGAGCTTCCTTGTTGCTCAAATGCAGCCTCTTTCTAAGCTGAACTCAGCATGAACTCAGCTTATAAAAGCAATAACTTAACACCAGTGTGGGACATGACTCCATGGATGAGCCTCCCTGGCACCAAAGGATTGCTACCAAGTACCAATAAGCAAAGCATCCGGAAAAAAAAAAAATCCACCTTGACTGGAAGGGGGAAAAGCTAAAGCAAATAAGTTTGGATGGCTAAGAGACTTCAAAGTGAGTCAGGAGGCCATCCCAGAGGTAACGCTCATGAACATCTCAACAGGATCTCATTGCCAGCCGAAGTAGATATGACCCCAAATAGCGAAGCTCTTCAGGGATATGGAGACAACCAGACACTATAGTCAGGGAAGACAGCTCAGGAATTTGGCCCCTTCCCAGTGGGCCCTAATCTGGTATTTATGCTCTCCAGTGTGACTGAGTTAGACTCAGCAGTGGTTTCCCTATGCATGACTCTTCTGTCCTTCTAGTTGAACCTATAATTAGTACTTGAGTTGGTAAATGTATATCCAAGAGACTTAAATCTTTGGGCTGTCCATGTGTCAGCTGAGCTCTGAATCTCAACAGAGTTACAACACCTACTGTCCAGTTCAATGGACTTACCCATAGCAACTAATGGGGAGAAGATTATGGACAAACAACATACCAATTAACCAAGAGTACCTACAACTGCTAGCAATAGAGTCCCATCCATCAGATGTATGGGATCGATGCTCCCCTCAATTGATGGTGGAGTGGGCATCACCATCCCAGAGTCCTCAAGATTGGGAAATGAACTATGGACTAAAATAAACTTACTAGTATTCTACCATAGACTTGTGATTCTAGCAATGGAATAAATACCATTGTTGTGGAGGCAGTGACTCATGAATGTTCTGGGATTAGCGAGAGAGAAAAACAGGTAATAGGGAGACATTTTTGGGATTTGGGAATCATCCTGAATGACATTACCATGACAGATATAGGCAGATATATAGACAGATTATATATCTGGCCATAATCTACAGAGTCAAATGGGACAGAGTGTGATCTACAATGTAAACTATAATCCATGATTGGTAGCAACGCTTCAAAATGTGTTTATCAATTGCAATGAATGTACCACAGTGATGAAAGATGTTGCTAATTTGGGAAAATATGGGAGGTGTGGGGAGTGGGACATATAGGAATCCCCTATATATTCTCTGCAAATTTATGTAATTGAATTAACTCTTAAAAAATAAAAAAGTGAAAAAAAAATAATGCAATGCAATGATAAGAGTACCTGGGGAGCCTTCACCAACTTCTCTAGGAAGAGTCATCAATTTTATGAACCACTTTACCAGGACTGCAGTGCCACTGAAGATAGTGCATTTCTTTATTTCCTGTCTTTTTACTTGTTAAAATCTGAGTCCCTTGAGAGAAGGAACAATGTATTATCATTTGTTCATCCTCAGAATGCAATTTAGTAATGTAATTTAGTAATTACTAAATAAATGTTTGTTGAATGACTGAAAAAACAAATGGTGGAATGAAATTCAACATATATTGGCATGACTGAGAGCCAACACCTGAGGAGACAGATGGGAGAATGAATGTAGTTTACTGTACCCAGACTCTCCCTCCAGAATCAGGGACTTCCACTTGGTAGAAGTTTGTATCATTAAATTTTCCTTAACTTTCTTTCCATGTTGATGCTCCTAAAGTTGCCACCAATAAAAGAGGTCCCTCACACCATACTGCATCCCCCAAAACTTGAGAAATTTCTGTGACTCATTCATTTATTATCAAGGAAGCATCTCAATTTTAGTGATCCAGTTTCTTCCTTGGGTAATGAATGAAGATGGAAGCTCTTTACCCCCAGGAAGGGCAATGAGATGGAGGCAGTTATGAGCCCTCCAGAAGACACAATTTTGTTTTCTCATCACTGAGAGTATTAATCCAGACTTAAGATGGTGTAGGGGAAGCATTTACAGTTTCTGTTGATTTAGGGTATAGATTTTCATGAGTCTCATTAATGAAATATTCTTTGGTCCCTCAACCTCCCGAGTTTTCTGGAATTAGGAGAGAAAAACAAAATGCAAACATGTGCCAATTTTTACTCATGGGAGAATGCTTTGGAGCTCCACATACATGTCATCCTGTTGGACGGCTTCCTCTTGGGGGAGGAGGTCAACAAATTGGTTTTGGTCTCTGGATCAAGTTACTCCATAATAATTTCTCTGGCCCTCTCTAGGGTGCATTTCCTTCTTCAGAGAGTTAAAGAATATAGTTGCTTATAATTTGTTGAGGTACAAATATTTTATGCAATTACTCAGGGGCACAAAAAACACTCATCAATTCACAACTGTATATTTATCATGATTTCTTTCCATATAAATTGACTGTTGGACCTTAATACAAGAAAAGTCATCGATGTTAAGAGGACATAGGGTGAGAGGATTGTAATGTAGATTTGGCAGCATGGTCTGGGGATGTCTACACATCTAGAGGCATCACAGGTGCAGTGATAACTCATCACTTTATTAGGTTTCTGTTTTGAATAAACAGGTTCTAATATCAGATGTTTTCACACATAGTACTCAAAATTTATTTCATAATATCACATGCCATGTAACATAATATTGATATATTTAAAATATTATATTAATAGCTATAAATGTGACTTCATAATCCAACCTGGTGATAGAGGTGACTTGTTAAGTGTTTACAAAAATGGGTATAAGCCCATTTAATGAGTTCTGCATTATGAATGAGAAGTACAGATACCTGTGTTTGTATATTACAGAGAGAATCAATCTAGTTACTATATTGGGAGAAGAGAGGTTAAACCTTTCTGAAAAGAAAGTATCTAAGACATGATCCAAAGGATGGAGAGATGATAGTCAGACCAACATGGTATGGAAAATAACACAAATTGGGAAGAATCCTCACTCTAGGATTCATTTCTCATCCCTTCACCAATATAGACTACATTGAAACTTTCCCACATAGGATGCTTGATTACAAATTTCCCTTGCAACAAATAGGAAGATACAAGTTTTATGGGCAGAGAGAACTCAGGATGATTGGTCCCAAGAATTCAAAATCATTCATTCCTTTTGTTTTATTTTCTAAAATAAAAATAATAATGAAAAACTATTGTTAAGAGACCCTTTTTTTTGGATTTATGAGGGCTGGGGATTGAACCCAGGACCTCGTATGTGGGCAGCATATGCTCAACAACTTGAGCTTCATCCACTCCCCAAGAAAAGATTTAATGGAGTGAAAATTGTCACAGAGATGAATGGGAAAATCATGCATGCTGAGTTTAATATTCATATTATGCTTTCCATAAGCTCTAAATTGCCATGGCCATGAATAAATGAAGACAGAATTTCGATTACTCTGTCCCCAGAAGAGTGTCTGTCACATTTCAGGTTTGTAATATATAATTGTTAAATGAACCAGTAGATGAAGCATCTGATTGCTTCTCAATTCCTTAGGAATTCAGTTTTCTGACCAAGACCAAGATATAGGTGCCCTTTGTTGGAGAGGACAGGTAAGGTATAGGGAAGGGGTATGCCATCGACAGAGGTTTGCCTTGACTTTGGTCTGGTTCCAGAGAATTTCTGGGAAACTTTATGACTGAAATCCAGAATTCACTTTTCTCCCATAGTGAAGTAACATCAATGTAAGGCACACCTATCTGGCAAATCTGTGGGCTGAGAAGCACTTGGGTGAAGTTTGCTCCAGAGCTTGGTTTCAGTGTGCTTTAAAGTCTCAACCCTGATGGATACCCAGTACCTGTAAATGGTTTTCATCCTATGCTTCTCATATTTTCTGAATTGTACTTGTTCATTTGTTTATTTGCATTATTTTATACTTAATAAATATATGGCCCTTGTGCATTGCTTGAAGGAATATGAAATGGTGCAGATGCCATGGAACACAGTTTGACAGTTCCTCAAAAAGTTAAACATAGAAATACCATATGATACAGAATTTCTACTTTTAGATATAAATTTCTAAAATAATTGAAGACAGGTGTTCAAACAAAAATGTCTGCATGAATGTTCATAGTGGCATTACTCACAAGCTAGAACCCATGCGTCCAATATGGTCCACCACCTTTTTATAAAAGGCTCTATAAAAGAACTGTAATGAAATTATTTGCTTAAGGTTCCCCTCTAGTTGTTTGAAAATTAAAACAAGATATAGAAATGAAGTGATCTGAATTTTGGGTGGAAAAAATCAACCTAAATACTACTTGAATAAAGACTTGTCTTATTTTAGCAAAATAAGAGTTTTCTGGAAAAACTTACAATAGATTGACCTTTTCCTCTTCATCTGAAGACACTGGACCACTAGGAGAAAACAGATGATAAACCATAGTTGTCTTATCTTTGTATTTAAAGATAATCTGAATTTAACTTTATTCCTGGATGTCAGTTCCATTGATTTTAATTGTCTCATACATTTTAAGCAATTGCTCTCTCTGACTGTATCAGTCAGGGGTTAGATAAAATGCAAAGCCAATATATACCTTTCTTCTTGATTCTGCTTGAATTGTGTTTTCTGTCTTTTGCCACATAGAACATTCCAACAGAAAAGCCCATCTCCCTTAGCCTTAGAACAATGCAATCAAACTTCCCCTGAGTTCACTGATAATGTATCTGCTAAAGACAAGAACACCTGTGAATTATCAAACCCAAAGATCATATCTCATGCTTTCTCTTACTTGATCTTGTGGCATTTTGTACATTTGCTCCAAGGACTTACAGCTATTCTGTTTTAATTTGAAATTGGATTCGATGAAAATACATTCTCTGATTCTCCCACCTCTCTGACTCTTTCTTTTGCCACTTCTGATTCCTCAACCTCCACCATCCTCTCATGTGTTGGTAATCCTTTCTTTGGCCCTTTTATATTATCACTGTGTATGCTGCCAACCTGTTCTTATTCAAACCCATCACTTCTCCAATAGCATATATTATAATACATCTTTATTTCTACCAATGTCCTTAAATCTCTCCTATTTATCTAGGTACCTAGTTAATTTGTCCACCTAGATAGTCCCCGACTATGTCAAAATATTCATTTCCATTATTCCACAAAGTCATTATCTTTCCCCCATATCAGTCAGGCCCATGACAGGAAACAGATGGTACATTTATTTTGAGTGATTTTAGTAAAATTTACAAAGTAACTATATACAAAGGGTTGACCATGGTGTTTGGAAAGTACTAGATATAGTTTGGTATTGGGGTCTGATAACAGTGATTACCATTACAACTGTAGACCTGAACAAAGAAGGAAAAGGAGTGGTTAGCAATACACAGAAGAGGTAGTTGTGTGAAGAGGGACTCCTTGATGAGAATCATCTGTGAGACATATTCAGGCCAAACATACATTCTTCACGCAACCTTCTAAGCTGCCATTTTGATTTGGACCTCAGTGGCATTTTGCTTGGTGGGAATTATGGTAGTTCAAGACCATTGCCTAGTAATCCCTTAGAGTTTGAGGCATTCCCCTTTTCTAAATGTACAGTGACTATGGTAAGAATAAATAAATAAAAGAATGCTAAGGGAAAGATTTATTGCCCTGTATATGCTCTACTTAATTAAATTGGGTTCTCTATAGGTAGAAATATTGAGCACCATCCTCTAAACTCAATGATAATTTGTTATTATATAGCTCTCATAGCTAGATTCTTCAGGAAGTAGATTCTAATATTATTAGAGTGCAGACATTTGTTAGAAATTGATCACGTGGTCAAAACCTATGGAAGTGAAAAGAAAGCTGGATTTGGCAAAGGCAAAGATCAAGCTGTAATTCAGGCCTGAACCACAATATTGGCTGACCACATGGCAATCTCTAGACCTGATATGGCTCAGCAGAGTTATTTTGGATAACCCTTAAAAGATAATTGCACCCTTGGAGTCCACCTGCAAGAAGGGAGCTCCTTCTAGGATAACATCCCAGAGAAGGAAACAAATACTGGACTCCAAAAATTCCCCAAGGGTCAAAATTGGCACAGCACTACTGTTTTTTTTTCCTAGTATTCTTTGGAAAAACATATTTCAGACAATAATGGCAATAAAACACTTCACTTAATAAAACACCCTAGGCATTCTGCCCATGAAGTCACTGAAATTGCAGGTTTTTCCCTTATGCGCATTCCAAGGTGGCTTGGAGAAACTGAAATGGCATCTACCAGAAACTTCATGAAAGGCTTCAACTTCCTTGCAGTAGAGCATCATCTTCATCAATCATCTAATAAGAAACAAAATGAGTGTAAGCAGCAATGTCATGAGCCAGAGCATCCATATAATTGATGCAGGGAAAAGGTGTGAAGGGAGGTGCTGATTTTATTGGTTATTTTGTTAACTCCATGGACAATGACAAAAATTTTTGAATATTTCCTGTCATTTACAGGATTAACTTTCTCTTTTTTTTGGATGGTTGGGGTTTTTTTTGTCTTGCTTTGTTTAGTTATTTTTTTATGAGAGAAGTTGTGAGCTTACAAAATAATCATGCATAATGTGCATAATTCAAACACCTTATATTGTTGTGGAAAATTTGTTAAAGATTATGAAAGAATGTCTTTAGACAATTACCATGAATTATGGTCCATAACATACACTTTTTATATATTTCCATACACCCCTTATTATTGATACCATGTATTAGCATTGTACATATGCTATAGGTCATGAAAGAGCACTCTCATATTTGTATTTTAACCACAGTCCATCTTTCACCACATGGTTCACTGTGATGAAAGTGAGAGCCACTTTGGATGAAGGGTCTCTTTGACTGCCAAAGTAGATGCTACTCCAAATAGCAGGGCTCCTGAGGGCTCTGGAGACATCCAGACACTATAGTCAGGGCAGATAGCTCAGGAGTTTGGTGCTTTGCCAATGGGCTCTACTTTGGAATTTATATTCCCTAGAGTGACTGTTGGACTTAGTTGTAGTTTCCCTACATATAGCTCTTCTGCCCCTTTATTTGAACCTATAATTAGTATTAGATTTGGAAGATGTACATCCAAGAGACTAGGATCTTTGGACTGTACATGTGCCAGCTGGGCCCCCTGCATCTCAGTTCATTGGTGTCACCCAGTTCATTGGTCTCACCCAGGACAACTAACATGGAGGTGATGATGGACAATTTCCTTACCAAGAAACTGAAAGAGTCTACAACTGCAAGTAAGAGAATACCATCCATTGGCCCTATAGGATCACAGCTCCCTCTCAAGTAGAGGAGGAGTGGACATCACCATCCCATAATCCTCAGGATTGGGGAATGAACTATGGACTAGAGTAGACTGGTTTAGCAGACTGGTTTTCTGCTATAGACTTATTGTGATTCTAGCAATGGAAGAAATTATATCATTGATGTGGAGGCAGTGGGCACTGCAGGTTCTGAGGGCAGGGAGAGGAACAAATGGGTTTAATACAGGGACATTTTTGGGACTTGGGAATTGTCTTAAATGACTTTGCAACAACAGATACAGGCTATTATAAATCTTGCCATAAGCTACAGAATTCATGGGAGAGAATATAAAGTACAATGTAAACTTTAATCCATGCTTAATGGCAATGTTCCAAATTGTGTTCATCAATTGCAATGGATGTACCTCACTAAGGAAGGATGCTGTGAATATGGGAAAATGTGGAAGGTATATGGAGTGGGGCATATGGGAATCCTTATATTTTTTATTTGATATCTGTATAATCTAAGTATCTTTAAAAAATAAAAGTAAATAAAATTAAAAAAAAACAAGAAAGAACTAAAATTGAAGATCTAATAGAATACCTAGAGGAACTCGAGAAAGAACAGTAAGCTAATTCCATACTAAGCTCAAGGAAAGAAAAGGTAAAAATTAGAGCAGAAATAAGTGAAATTGGGAACAAACAAAACAATAGAGAGGAACAGCCAAACCAAAAGTTGGTTCTTTGAGATTATTAACAAAATGGACAAACTCTTAGCTAGCCTGAAAAATAAAAAAAAGAGAGAAGACCTATATAAATAAAACTAGAAATGAGATGAGGGACATTACCACTGACACTACAGAATTAAGAGAGATCATAAAAGGTAACTATGAACAACTGTATACCAAAAAACTAGACAATGTAGATGAGATGGATGAATTCCTAGAAATATATGAACCACCCACACTGACCAGAAAGAAACAGAAGACTTCAACAAACCAATCACAAATGAAGATATTGAAACAGTCACTAAAATCCTCCCAAAATTGAAAACCCAGGACAAAATTGCTTCAAAGTTGAGTTCTACTAATCATTAAATGACGATCTGATACCAATCGTGCTTACGTTCGTCCAAACAATTTAACAGGAGAAAATGCTACAAAATTCATTCCATGAAGCCAATATCTTCCTAATACCCAAACTAGATAAAGACACTATAATGAAAGAAAATTACAGACCAATATCCTAATGAGTATAGACACAAAAATCCTCAGGAAAATACTTACTAACAGAATCCAAAAGCACATTTAAATAATTCTACACCATGATCAACTGGATTTAATCCCAGTTAGGCAAGGGTGGTTCAACACAAGAAAATCATTTAGTTTAATAAACTCCATTGATAAATTGCAGCAGAAAAATTGCATGATCCTCTAGATTGATGCAGAAAAGGCATTTGATAAAATACAGTACATTGTCTTGATATGCTAACGTTTTACATTTACTGTTTAATTTTGTCCATCTTCCTAGGATGGTAGAAGCCACAATACCTACTATGTTGGATAAGTTAAGATTTATTATGTTTTGCTTCCCATCAAAGTTTATCATATAATAGGTAGTTGATCAGAGATTCCATAATTTTTACACTTAATATCATTTAAAAACTCATCTATAACTTTATGTAAAAAATTTCCAACATTTATGTTTGTTTTTGTATTTTCTTTTGTGAAATGGTGTATTTTCTTTGCACCTTTTTTATGTGCTCTTCAATCTGCATGATGCACAACACCATAGTAAGATACCACAGATTTGTCTTTTGATTTTTTATTCAACTTTTTGGGCATCCAGAGAATAGAATATGGGTTGGAATGCCGCCAGAAATTAGTCATATTTTCTTCATCACAGTCTCTTGCTTTGACCTGAGTTTATGTCTTTACTTTATCCTCCAGTCTATTTCATTTATTTATTTCCCTTTCTCTAGCTCCCTCCTTCCCTGCATTTTTGCCTCTCTCTCTGATTATTGAGAAGATTTTTCTCTAAACACATAGTAGAAAATGTCAACAACAAAATTAAGCCCTTTGTTTATATGTCCTTGGGAGGTTTGACCATAGAAATTCTTGGGTACCATTTTTAATTATTTTGGAAAAAGCGAATCTGATGTTGTGAGCTTTCACTATATTCAGTCCTGGCCAAAACAGTATGGCTGAGGGTGACAAGAGCATGGCAATTATTCACCCCAGGAGGCCATTATATTCTCTCTGTGTCCCTGTGTGGAGAGTGTGTATGCACTTGCATTTAAGTAAGGAATTAGCAGTCCCAGAGAAGAGATAAATCAGTTCATAAATTCCAGTGGAGTGTCCTCTAATACAGAGACTAGATGCAACCCTATAGATAGAAATAGGTATGGCTTTATTTTATCTGTGGAGTAGCTTTATAACCAAATTAATAAAGTGCAAGAGGTACAATATATGCATAAGCAACTCCTGGAGTCTTGAAGTTTCAACATCAGTGATGACAAATAATTCTTAATCATCTCTGATATAATTTCTGAACACTCTTCCTCTTTCTCATCCAGCTGTCACACAGGCTTCCTTGCTAGCACTGAATCCTGAAACAAGCTATTTACTTAGGCCCTTTGACCTTGGCGTCGTTCTGCTTGGCATACACTGTCCCTGGTTTCCTTATGACTCCAACCTTTTCCTTGAGATCTTCTTCAAATGTCATCTTGTGTGCTGGTTTCACCAAGATACCCAGTAAAACTTAGCATGCCCTATTGACTCACTACTTTTTACCTGGTTTCTTTTCTATTTTGCAGTTGTCAACATCTGACATAATATATGGCTTTTTTATTTGCTAATATTCTTTCTCCATGAAAAGACTGTAGGCATTCTTGTTTCAGACTGTATGCCTATTGCCTAGAAAGTATCTGGCTCAAAGTCAGCGCTCAATATATACTCTTCAAATGAAAAAATGATTTTCTCATGAAAACATTAGAATGCATAGTTTTCAGGAATATTATGAAGGTGAGCCCTGAATGGCCATAGAATTCACCTAAAGGGGAATAGTTTCATAAACAAAATATGGAAATTATTTGCTTGAATCCAAATGTAAATTATAGAAATGTAAGTAATGACAGATTGTTTGAAAATGAATCATTTTATTTTTTGTCTGTTTACATTTAGTAGCATCAACCATATGGAGCCAAGAAATTATATACACATTTCAGAGTTTCTTCTCCTGGGATTCTCAGTGAAACCAGATTTGCAGCCCCTCCTCTGTTGGCTCTTCCTGTCCATGTACCTGGTCACCTTCACTGGGAACCTGCTCATCAACCTGGCCACCAGCACTGACTTCCATCTCCATATGCCCATGTACATCTTCCTCCCCAACCTATCTCTTTATGTTATCTGTTTCACCTCCACCACTGTACCAAAGATGTTAGTAAACATACAGATGCAGAGTAGAATCATAAGCTATGCAGTCTCCCACACTCAGATGTACATTTTTCTGTTCCTTCTTGGGGTAGACAACATTCTCCTGTCTGTGATGGCTTGTGATTGCTTTGTGGCCATCTGTAACCCCCTGCAATACACGGTCAACATGAGCTCCCAACTCTGTGTCCTACTTGTTCTGGGGTCCTGAATCCTGAGTGCCCTGAAATCCTTGTTACATACCTTAATGATATTGTGGCTGTCCTTTTGTGCAACCTTGGAAATTCCACACTTTTTCTGTGATTGTAATCAGATGGCCCAACTTGCCTGTTCTGACACCTCAATGACATAGTGATGTATTTTAGAGCTGAGGTCCGGGGAGGGGGTCGTCTTGTTGGCATCCTTTTTTCTTACTCTAAGATTGTTTCCTCCATATGTGTAATCTCAATTAATGTGAAATATAAAGCATTTTTCCCCTGTGCATCTCACTTCTTAGTGGTCTCGTTATTTTACTGTACAAGCCTAGAGGTGTACCTTAGTCCTGCTGCTTCACACAACACATATTCTATTGCAACAGCCTCGGTGATATACACTGTAGTCACACCCATGTTGAACCATTTTATCTATAGTTTGAAGAATAAAGAAATAAAGTGAGGTCCGAAAAGATTTCTGAAGGGGGATGCAGAAAAGTGTCAGTTTTTCTGGGTGTGTAGAAGGGCACATGATTGTAGGACTCAACTCCTCAGCACTCAGAATTTCAATTCTTTAAACAATCCATGAAACTAGTACTTAACTTAGAGCCAGGTATGACCTTATATATGATGTAGTAAAAAAATAATCATATACTGTATTAATTTGTATTGCTTTGATGATTTATGTCTATTCAATTAATTAGGAAACCTTGGTGTCTTTGTGGTAGAATATTAATGGATTGTAAAGCAAGACTAGATTTCATGTTCTATATTATGTCAATGGATAAGAAGTACGAATTTTTCCATTTATCTAAATTAAATATCTTCCTTTTTTCTACATTGTCATAAAAATTAAAGGGCATTTGTTTGAAAAATCTGTGTGTTCTCTATTATCCAATTTTTTTCATGAATTTATTCAAAACTCCCTTCAATCCTTATGAAGAAAGAATGACTCACTTAAGAGCTTAAAATAATGCCCAAAATGTTTCCTGGAATGTTCTGATTCAGGGACATAAAAAATATTGGGAATTCTCATTTGTTTTACTCCCTACCACTCTCACACTTTGCCACATTAACAACATCCTTCATGATTGTGATATATTTGTTTACAATTGATCAACACATATTGAAACATTGCCACTAACCATGGATTGTAGTTTATATAATAGTTTACACTCTGTCCCACACAATTTTGTAATTTATAACAATATTTATAATGGCAACATCATGTAGGAAAATTCCAATGAACTGAAAATGCCCCCATATTGCACCTATTTTCCCTCTTCCTTCCTCAGAACCTCTGGTGGCAACTGCTTCAACATCAATGATAAAAGTTCTTCCATTGCAAGAATAAAAATAAGTCTATTATATAATAATAGTAAGTCTACTTTAGTTCATTGTTCATTCCCCAATTTTGAAGATTTTGGAATGATGATGCTCACTCTGTCTCTAATTGAAAGGGGGCTTAAATCCCATGGGGCAGATGGATGTGAATATATTGCTTACAGTTACAGACTCTCTTCCTTGGGATGGACATTGCCCATCATCATCTCCTTCTTAGTTGTCCAAAATATTAGGAAGAACTTTGGTTTTGGAAGAAATAAAGCTCACCTGATTGTGGAGAAGAAAATATTTTATTTTCAATCTTGCAAGAAGGGGTGTACAATCACAACATGTGGCTGGCACCCCGAACAAAGGAGATTGACCCATTTTATAACCCCTCTAAGCCTAACACGCAAGCTATCCCCTGTTTTTTCATTGTTTGGGTACACCAGAGGTCACAGTTTTTCTGAAAGATCTAACTTTTCCTGCACAAACCCCTCAGTCTTTGATCAACTTTTCCCTCTATCATCTTCCAGCAGTTTTTTTTTTTTCCTTTTGGCCAGTTACTTGCCTTTACACTAAACTAGGAATGGAATTTAGCACTGATCTTTGAGTGGTTGTAACTCTCTCTTGTGCACCCCCTCTACTGGCTGCAGAACTGGTTGGAGCTGTTTTTCTTTAACACTCCTAACTTGCTCATAGGTGACTGAGCCCACCAAATGATATTAGTCTTATTCTCTTTGCCCTTTATTACCTTTATGTACAAACTAAACTTATCCATGTTTCTTACACAGGGTGAGTCCAATAAACTAGAGAGTAGGTTTTGCAACTCTGCTGAGATTAAGGGCCCAATTGGCATATGGCTAGACCAAAGATTTAAGTCTCTTGGGAATATCCATATCAAGTATAATACTAACTATAGGTTCAAATATAAGGGACAGAAGATTCATGTGTAGGGAAATCACAAATGAGGACAACTCTGTCACACTGGGGAGCATAAATCCCAAAGAAAGCCTCACTGGCAGGATGCCAAACTCCTGAACGGTTTTGCCAGTCCTATAATGTCTGTATGTCTCCAGAGCCCTCAGGAGTGCTGCTCTTTGAGGCAATATTTACTGTGGTAGTCAATGAGATCCTGCTGAGACATGCAGAAGCTTAACATCTGGAATGGCCTCCTAACTCACTTAGAAATCTCTTAGACATAAAAACACATTTGCATTTCCCTTTTCCCCTTTTGGTCAAGGTCTTTTCCAATTGCATTGCTAGTTGCTGCTCAGTAATAATCCTTCATTGCCAGTATAGCTCATCCTTGGGAGTCATTTATCACGATGGGGGGAAGGTAATGCATTCATATTCTGAGTTTGGCTTACAGAGTGATTCTGTGTAATAAGGAGGCTTTCAAGAGATAACTCTTAGGCAATACATAATACTAGGCTAAGTTTCAATTTAAAAAAAATAGGTTCATGCATACAATAATCAATATCAAGGGCCCATTGCAATTGTCTGTCCTCCTTCACTAGGAACTGCCCCTGTACTTGGGGGATTCTTGCTGTCCTATTAGAGAATTTAGCAGAGCTCTACAATATGGTAATTTGATAATATTTTAGTTATTGTGTGGATCTGCAGCCACTGTGATAATGCCCCATGAACACATGAACATATTCCTATGCCTTTGAGGTATGCCTCAGGTGAAATCCTTCCGATGCATCACCCATCACTGACACCCCACACCAGTGATCATCCCCTGTAGCTACTGTGACCCTTCTGTGAACCAAAACCTCTCCATAAATGAAGCTAACAAAATAACCAAAAAAATGAAGTAATGAAATAATAATTACAGTTTTAAAGACAACAAATAAATACAATTTTTTAAATTGAAATAAGAACTTGTTCTTCATTTTAAGATTTGTCATCTCATGTACATTGACATTTTCTTCCTCATACTCAACCAGTGTCTTATTTTTTTATTTTATCATCAAAGAAGCTTTAGGCCACTGAAATGTCACATAAAGAATATAGGGGATTCCCACATACCCAACAACCTTCCCCTTTCACCTTCTCCCTTATTAATAATTTTACATGTGGATGGTACATTTAGTACTATTGATATACAATTATTGAAGCATTGCTACTAACCATGGTCAATGATTTACATTATGATTTACATTTTGGAACATACATTTTATAAATTTTGATGAAATTTAAAATGACCTGTATCCATTATTGCCACATGATGCAGAAAAAGTCTAATGCCCTAAAAATGCCTTCTGTCCCATCTATTCCATTTTTCCCTACCCCTCTCATTGGGACCTATTGTAACCATTAAGTTTCAGTTTTTGAAGAATAAGATTCATAATTACTTGCAGTAATATTGAGGGCTTGACATATTGTTCTGTTTTCTTTTATTAGGCACTGCCCATATTCTTGAGAGATTCTTGCCCCCATATTCTTGAGAGATTCTTGCCCCTCTATTTGAGAACATAACAGATTTCCCAGGATGGGAGTTTAATATTTTCTTGTTTATTGTAAGGGATCCCACCCACTGATGTAACACACTATGATAAGATGAACACTTACATATTCCTTAGAAGCTTGCCTCAGGTGTGCCTTGTCCTATATCCACCCCCCCCCCATATCCAATACCCTACACAAGTAACCCTCCCCTGCCACATTTGCCAAAAGCGCATTCCCAACACTAGTTTTAACCACAGGCTGAAATCCCCGGAGTTTACCTGCTCCTTCTCCTGACCTTCCCCTCAGTTCCATGGATAGTCCTTCCCACCAACCCCCACACTACCCTCCTCACAGACCAACACTGCCAAACCCACTAACATCACTGCACCACTGTCACACCCATAAACTGCACAACTACACCCTAACACCTTATCATAGATCTGCATTGGCTCACAACTCTCTACTCCCTTTCTGTCTCCTATAAACCTATTTTCCAGACTATGGGTTGGTGAGTCTGCTCAATTTGCTTAATTCACATCAGTAAGGTCATGTAATATTTGTCCTTCAGTGTCAGGGTTGCTTCACTCAACATTAGGTCTTCAAGATTCATCCATGTTACCCCATGTGTTAATACTGCATTCCTACTTGTGGCGGAGTAAGTAAAACCATAAAATGTGGCTGCTCTTGGCCTTTCAGTTCAAGAAATTCCCCAACTCAAGGGCAGATCTTTCCAATCATTAATAATTTCCAACCTTCTTTACACTGCCTTTGAGTCATTTGTACATGATACATTTTGTGGGGCCTTTGCCAATCTTATGGCCAAAAATTAATCTCTACTCTAATGATTAATCATGGTTTGCATTTCATTTATAAAATAGTTTTTCTTGTATATAAACTAAACAGAAATGGAGACTGAATAAAGACTGGTCTCTTTTCACATAAGAGAATCTAATGAACATTTTCTAACATAACCCAATGCGCATCAGATTAAAAATATTCCGCCATGTAAAAGTGGCATATTCTATTTACATACCACCATTTTTAGATTAGGTTTTCTTAATGATGAATAATTATGTGTTAAATTTTTATATACCTAATTTAAATTACCCCATCAGTTTTGGGTTTATAGGAAAATTATGAACAACGTAGTGTTCCCTTATAGCCCCCGTGCCATGCAGTTTTCCCTAATTTTCATTAGTATATTTACTCTTGGATCTATCAATAAAAGTTTTGTGGTCAGTGATTAAACTTCTGGAGTTTCTTTGATCACCTTCTTAAAATGTTCATCTGTTTCATGATTTTTATGCTTTTAGAATGTGTAAGCTGTAAAATCTTATGGTCCTTATTTTTAATTATGTATCTTCATAATATATTTAAATGTTGAATAGAGAATGTCACCTAGCATTCTATCATAATTTCATTCCTGGCTCCAGTGACTTCTTATAGATGAATTCAGAATCATCTAGTCATATGCAGGGATAATAGTGGAATTATAATAAGGATTCCATTAAAGATGCAAATTAATTTATAAAAAGTTGGCATTTTAAAAAAAATCATACTCTAATTCCAGGAACAGGAAATTTCCTCTTGAGACATAAAGACCATTTTATATTACTGTGATGTGGTTTATGAAAAGCATGATTATTTCTTGTTAACAGTATTTTAGGCTTATTGTCATTAAGAATGAGATTTCTCTCTTTGTCATATGTTTGATATTTCAATTGCATTAGGAAATATTTTGAATTTTTTGGTATTGATCATGTCATGATAGATGTCTGGATTTTTATCAAATCCATCTACTTTCTCCAAATAATTTATAAATAATATCTCTCCCATATAATTTCTAACAGTTATTTTCATTTTAGATCTTACTGTATTGGTTTGATATCCCAGACAATTTTAAGAATAATAGAAAACATGGCAATGATCTCTTTGTTTCTGACTTGAAAGTGAATAAAAGTTGAATTTTTGAATTTAATTTAGTGTGAACCATGATTTAGGATATATAACTTTTTGTCATTTAACTTGAGAATATTTCATTCCTAGTTATCATAGAGAGATTTTTAAAAATTATGAAAAAGTGCTCAATTAACTATTTAGAAATACAGTTAAACTGTATCTCTATATTTATAAATGTATTTCAAACAAATGTGGAAGAAGTAGAAATATTATCTGCTAGAAGAAAATATAGATGAATATATAGATGTATAAATTTTTATATAGATAGATGTATCTTAAAAAGGCATACTCATTTCTGAATATGAAGTCTTTGGTAGAAATAAGAGAGGAAAAGATGAAAAATTGGACCATAATATAGAAAAAGTCAATGAGAAAATATTCCATACTGAAAAATATAAATGTAAAAATTAATCTACTTGATACTCCTAATTATGAAACACAAAAAGGTCATTTCTTTTTGGGGATAAAAAGGCATTGGATATTAACAACTCATAAAGGAGATGTACAAAATGATATGTTTGACAAAATTTGCATCATAGTATTGTTGCATGAAAATAAGATTAAAACAAGATGTCATCTATACTGAAATTAAAATTCCTCTTTTAAAATATTAGAATGTAAAATTCTATCTGGTGGGTAAAACTAACACTGCCATAAACTGCTATAAATGGATAATTGGTCTGCTGCTGTGGGTTGAAGAAGTTAAATTAGAAAACAGATCTTTTAAAGATAAACACATATTTGCCAATAATCAAGATGAAAAATCTGCAACAGGCTACACTAAATTGTTAAAAGTGATCTTTAAGTTGTTTTTAGATTTGTTTTCTTCCAGTGTATCTCTCATACAACAAATGAACACAAATGCATTCTAGTCTCAAGAAATAAAAACTTTAAGTTTAATGATGCTGTTGTTAAAAGTTCCACAAAACAAACACAGGCAAAGGAGAAGGGAATAAATCATAAAGGTAAAATCTATAGTTAACGAATTATAAGAAAGTAAACTCCTAGAACTGAAGAAGGACTCTCACAGGAAATTCTTTGACAAAAGCCAACAAATAAAGAAAATTATTCAGAAGTCTATTCACATGGAAAAATAAAGAGAGATTGAACAGAAATACATAAAGTAAGTTAGCGACATATCACCACAGATGTAAGAAAATGCTACACTTGGTAATATAATCTTACTTGTATCCCCTTGTCAAAATTTTAAAATTTCCAGTAAACAAACCCATTTTTCAAAAATATATGTGGCCAAAGTCAGTTCAGGATGGAGAAAAACAGATAAATTAATAAAGGAAGGAATTAAGTAAACAACAAATATTTACTTCCCAAAATAACCTGGCAGGGTCCTATGGCAGGAACAATAGAATTCCCTTCAAATATTGAAAAAGAATTCAAGTCCACGGCACTAATATGATTTACCAGCATGCTGGAATATCCCACCTGTGCAATGCAATGAGAAAAAGAAACAAGAGTTATAAGTACTGGAAAGGTGACATTTTAAAATTTGCAGGTGACACACTGGCAGCTGAATACATATTTTTAATGAGGAGGATTCTAGAAGGGTAGCTGATACTCCACAAATGTGTAAAAGTCAATAGCTATTTTGAAATGTGCAACTCAGTGGTAATTAGGACAGCCAGAATATTATGCTTCCATCACATCTATCAAGTTCTAGAACATTTTCACCATCACTAGAGTTCTTTTTAGATTAGTCACAACACTGTTCTCATTATTGAAAAATTGTGAATATGTGGGTGCAAGATAGAAAAACAGTTATATTCAGATATACTGTTAAAGCCTTTTAGAAAAGAGAGCAGAATAATTATATATATTACCAAAAATATTAACCTCCTGAAATAGCAAATGGAAATCTGTAAATACTCAATAAATGAAAGTAAAAATAGCTATAATCTATTGATTTCAGCATGAGGCAAGTGCTGTGCTGTGTTTGATAGGCATTGCCTCATTTTGTTCTCATTAACATTGTTTCTATTTAATAGATGATAGTGTATTTACAGTGGTTTAACAATTACATTAATTCACGTTTGTAGGTGCTCAGTAGGTTTTAGATACTTTAGTAATTTAGTCCTCATAATCACCATTATCCCCATTACAGAAGTGGAGACTGGAGCTGAGGAATATTAAATAATTGAATGTTAGAAGTCGTGTGAGAAGCTTGCAAGTGTTGACTTCACTGGGTTCCAGTAAATGTTTCTTGAGCAAATGAATTAATGAGTGAGTGAGATTTTATAGATAATTGATACAGGAGGATCCCTGAGTGAGTAGAATGGAGGCACGTTTACTGACTACAGAAAAATGTCTAAGATAGCTGGTTAAGAAACATTTGATAGATGTTGAGACTGAAGAGAAAGCCAGTTTTCATAAAGACAGACACGTAGAATTGTCTTCTAGACCAGAGAGGTAGAGGAGAGCGTAAAGGCAGCTATACAACTGCGTGCAATTTTTAAGTGGATGAACACACCCTTGTGTTAAACCAGCTTGTCCCATCAGAAATTATATTCTGAGAGCTCTGGCTGTCTCCATATCAGTTCCTCACAGCAGATGTTCAAATGGCCTTCTTTGAGCTTCTTTTCCCTTAGTCTTTCCCTCCTGAGTGATGGGGCAACAGCTCAGCTTCAGAGAAGAACAAGGAGGTGGTGCCAGGCATTCTCTGTAAGAGCACAGTATAATTCTCTTCTTCTTGGTACCCTTAAGCTGGAAGTGAGAGGAAAAGTGGGCATATTTACAATTTCTGAGTCCTAAAAATTTTATTTTCCCAAATGACCATTAAAGTAATCATACCATTCTTACTCTAATATCTGAGTAATTTGGTTCCCATATATGATGTGGCCAAAATAGAAATGAACTTCTTTTCTTCTAATTTTGTTCCATGGGAGGACCTTGGATGACACATATCTTTGTCATCTCCCTTGGGACACCTTCCACCCTGTGCTGTTCTTTTTTTTCCATCCCTGGCTCTGACCTTCACCATTCATTGATCTCTCCAAGGAAAATTTATTCGACATTTGAGATGGATTTTCTTTGCCTATCAAATATATTTAAGTATACTTCTGGTTTTGATGTTCTGGGTTGTGAGTATCCTGTATTCTTCAATACAATGCTTAATGGTGCCCAAATACTCACTTCCACCTTACCATATATTTTGCCATATTTCAAGCTCTCAGTGTTGTTGCAAGTAACTATGAATCTTGTCCTTCAAGGAGTGAAGTTTGCTGGTCGCCGTGGGCCCTGAGGGGACGAGGAGGGAGGAATAGAATAGATGGAAGAGAAGGTATATCGGGGGAAATGGAAGTGTTCTGCATGATCTTGCAATGTTGCATGCAGTCCATGTTAAATTTCAGCAAAAATTTATGAAAGTTCATGGCCTAAAATGTAAAACATAATGTAATCCATGACAATGGTTAGTAGCTATGTTTCAATATTTGTACATCAGTTGCAGCAAATGTACCATCCACACATAAAAGGATTACCAATATGGGAAGGGATAAAAGGGCAAGGATGTTGAGTAGATGGGAGTCCCATATATTCTATATGTGATTTTAATGTGACCTAAAACTTCTTTGAAGACAAAACAAAAAAGAGTAAAACACTGGTGAAGAAATGGAAGAGAATGTCACTGTACATACAAGATGGCAGATATTACAGTGATGAAAGGAAAATTACAAAATTTTTAAAAAATATTTTTCATTATTTTTTTAATATCCCAAATTAAAAATTTGAATTGTTTTAGTTTTTCTAAATTATTATGTATTTTATTTCTTATGTTTAAACCTATCATTATTATTTCATTTTCCTATTAATTGTATTTGGCTATATTCTTGGCTTCATTTTTGAAGAGGTTTTGGGCGACAGAAGGTTGCAGGCTTAGCAGGGGAGGATCAATGGTGTGGGGTATCAGTGATGGTGGATACATGGGAGGAAGTTCCCCTGGGCATACATGTAAGGTATATAAATGTGTTGAAATGTTCATAGGACATTGTCACAGTGGGGAGAGATTCACACAATAACCGAATGAGTATTGAATTTACATCCTGGGGATCTCTGCCACATTCTCTAATGGAACAGCAACAATCCTCTGAGTTCTGGGACAATGACTGGTGAAGAAGGATAGTCCATTGATGATCTCTTTCTGGTGAATATTATGCTTATGAGCCTTTGCTCTTGAAATTGCATCTTAGCCTAATGTTGTAGAGTGCCTAAGAGTTGCATCCTGGGAGCCTCCATGTTGTTCCAATGTGACCTCTTTCTAAGCCTAACTCAGCATATAAATGCATTACCTTCTCTGCAGAATGGGCATGACTCCTGGGGATGAGCTTCCCTGTCACCATGGGATTACTAACAAGCACCAACTAGCAATGTAACTGGAAAAAGACCTTGAATAAAAAGGGGGAAATGTAAAGATAAATGAGTTTATATGGCTAAGAGATTTCAAAGTGAGTTGGAAAGTCATCCCAGAGGTAATGCATGTCTGAGCAGGATTACATAGACTGCCAGAGTAGATACTACCCCAAATAATGGGGATACTGAGGGCTCTGGAGATACCCAGATCCTATGGTCATGGCAGATAGCTTCAGAGTTTGGTGTCTTGCCACTGGGCCCTACTTTGGAGATAGTGCTCCCAAGTGTGACAGAATTGACTCAGTTGTGGCTTCTCTATACATGTCTCTTCTGTCCCATCTATTTGAGCCTATAGTTCATACTCTAGGTGTACAACCAAGAGACTTGAGTCTTTGGGCTCTCCATGTGCCAGCTGGGCCCTGAGCCTCAGTGGAGTGGCAACACCTACTCTCCAGTTCATTGGACTCACCTAAGACAACTAACACGGAGGTGAGGATGAACAACCACCATACCAAGGAATCGACAGAGTCTACAACTGCAAACAAGAGAGTCTCATCCATCAGCCATATAGGATCAAAGCCCCCTCTCAATTAGAGGTGGAATGGGCATCACCATCCCAGAATCCTCAGGATTGGAGAATAAAATATGGACCAGGGTGGACTTAATCATATAAACTTAATGTGATTTTATCAATGGAAGAAATTATATCATTGGTGTGGGGACAGTGGCCATTGAAGGTGCTGAAGGCAGGGAGAGGGAAAAAGTTATGTAATAAGGGGGCTCTTTTGGAACTTGAAACTGCCCTGAATGACATTGCAATGACAGATACAGGCCATTATATATCCTGCCATAATCTACAGAATTGAGTGAGAGAGAGTTTAAACTACAATGCAAACTGTAATCCATCCTTAGTGGCAAAGCTCCAACACATGTTCATCAATTGCAATGAGTGTACCACACTAATGAAAGAAGTCGTTAATGTGGGGAAAAGTGGGAGGTGTGGGAAGTGAGGCATATGGGAATCCTTATATTTTTTATGTAACATTTTAGTTAATCTAAGTATCTTATAGAAAAAATAAATATATGTATATTAAAAAATAAAAGTAATTTAGCAACAAAAAAAAATCTTAATGGTGCTGTCACTCTCCTCTTTTACACACTTGGAAATCCACCACTTTTTTTTTCACTTTAGTCAGATGGTCCAACTTGCATATTCTGACACCTTCATCAATGATATAGTGATGTAGTTAGCCTGCTGCCTGGTGTTCTCCTCACTGGGATCCTTTGCTATTATTGTACAATTCTGTACTCCATATGTGTAATCTCATCATCTTGGGGGAAGAATGAAGCATTTTCAAATTTTGTGTCTTACCTTTTACTTGTTTACTTATTTTTCTGTGTGAATAAAGGTTAAGTCATGAGTTCTTTGCTATGCACATGCACGATGATGTACTCCATGGAAACATACATGCTGAACCTCATCATTTACAGTCTGAGAAATAAATACATAAAGGGTCTCTGAGGAGATTCTTTCCAGGGAATCCATACAAGGCTCATTTTTCTTTGGGCTGATATAATTGCCTGTGATTGCAGGACCCTAATCTTCAGAAACTGAAATTGTGACTCTATAAACATTCCATGGAACCAAACCTTACCTTCAGCAGATATGAACTTGAATATTATTAAGTAAACCATTCAATCATACATTGTATTACTAAAGTAAAGAATTGTTTTGGACAATTTATATCTATACCTTAATAAGAAATCTTGGCATCCAGGTTTCTAGGCATTTATGCAATGGGTGCAAGACTGGATGACATGTTCTATATTATTTTATTGGTAAATAATAATATCCTTTTTGTTCCTCTACACAAAACTCTGTCCCTTGTCCACATTTCTCATATATTGTAAAGACCATATCCATGAACAGTCTGTTCATTAACTCTGTTAGCCATTTTTTTGGCATTTATGTTCAAAACCATTTTCAATACTCGTGATCAAAGGATGACATATAAAGAGCTTGAAATTCTGTGGAATAATTCCTCTTTGAATGGCAGGTCCTGAGTAAGGTGATGAGGTATTCCTCCATAAACTTGTTTGTCCTTCTGACATCTCCTTTTAATGTGGAAAGTACTCTTAAAGTTATTCACATTTAATTTTTAGTTATCCAAAGTGTTCTTGAGTAACAGAACGATCATGAATGCTGTCCTCCAATATCTGAAAAAATACTCAAAGTAATAAATAGTCTATTGTTCTTATTGCCCTCAATTCAGCTCACAGTATTTATTGCATCAGTTAGCTATGGCTGCGTATAAAGCAATCCCACCAAAAAGTGTAAGACAATGCAGCTGAGTCTACTGTGTTGAGTTGTGTTGATCTCTGCAGTGTTCTTCAAGGGTCTGCCATCAGCTGGCAAGTTTCTGCTTGTTTTAGCTGATCTCTCTTACATGTTTGGGCTTTTCTGGAATTTGCTAATCCAAGGTGACCTTGGATGAGACAACTGGCATTTCTTCCACATACTTTGCTCTTTTTCATACTGTCCAAAGGCTTTGTAGCCTGATCTTGGGAATTGGTGGAGGGAGTGCTCCACAGAGAAAATTTTGAGGTTCTTTCCATGAAATCATAAAATATTGCCTTGTTTAGGTCACATATGATTTTGGAAATTTGTATGAATTTCATTGATTAGTCGTCTCAAATCTTGTGTATCATCTGGGGTTTTGATATTTTCCTATTCATGAGCCTTTTCTTCTATTTTCTTAGTATGGCTTGTAAATTTTAGCTGATGTCTACACATCTGATTATGATGGTGAGTTTACTCTGATGTTCAATTTCCCCCTCTTTTATAGGGATCTAGTGGAGGGAGGCTGAAGGTTACTGCTGATTTTTTAAAATTCATTTTCAATCTGTTCGGGGTTTTTAGGATTGTCCCTGTTACTTGCTCAAATCTGGACCCTGGACCCAGTAATGGGTTGCAGACCCACTTCCAAGGACCTTGGGAAGGGAGGCTGTAAAGCCTGGAGAAAGACTATCTTACTTATTTACTTTTAATTCCCTCACATGATCCTCTACCAGCTAGCAGATGGTGATTTTCAGCAGCCCTCACATTTCAAAGACTAGTCTTAGTGTGGTCTCTAGGCAGAATGCAGCATCAGCAGCTCCTGGGAGTGGGAAAAAAGAGAAGCCAGTCTCAGGTCACATTTGAAATGCAAATAACAGACACAAGCTGGGAAAAGGAAGGACTTAGAAGCATTAGGTGCAGTCATTTGGCAGGACATGGCTCCCTTAGTGTGAAGGAGGGTTGAGGAGAGATGGTGAAACTTAGGCCTCCAGTGTTATCAGCAAGGAACTCATGAATTAATCAATGGTCTCTCACAGCTTCCTTTGAATATTTCATGACCATTTAGTTCTATCTAATGCATAATAACACATTGAGTTTCTTTATGTGGTTCCCCTATGGCATAGTTTTGGATTTTGCCTTATTCTAGTAGATCCATTTTGAAGGCCTTCTAATGCATCAAGCCATTCCTTCATGTGCAGCAGTCATCAAAGAATAAACTACAATATGATTGTGTGACTATTACAAAATACACGTGGCATCTATTTTTTATCCCTTTGGAGCTCTTTTCTTAGAGGAAAACATTACAATAATTCTAAATTTATCAAGAACAAGGAATCTAGTTACAGATAGAATTTAGCTGCTAGTAACAGAAAACCCACCAAAAAAGTACATAAAGACATTTTAGTTTATTCATCTGCACATCATACATCTAGAGTTAGGCAGTCTAAATATGGCCTGGCAGCTCAGGAAAGTTGTTCGGTTGTTAAAACTACTTTTATTTTTATTATTTATTTATGCACTTACTTATTTTTATTTTAGGAGGTACTGGGGATTGATCTGAGGACCTTATTCATGGGAAGCAGTTGCTCAACCCCTGAGCTACACTTGCTCCCATATCCTTTTATTTTTGAATAGCTGCTGCACTTATAGACACAAAAGTCATATCATATTCAGAAAGAATGGAAATCAAAGATGGAGTACAAAGTGATGTGCAACATAAGACTTTTAACAATTCCTATTTTTTATTATAACAAATACAAGAAAAATTGTCATATCGCAACCTCTATGAATTTTCAAAACTAGATATAATCCACTGAACCAGAACCCAAATCAGAACAGAATATGGCCAGTCTCCAAGGATTTTCTCTTTGTCCCAGGCAATTTATACACTGAGTGGAATATTATTCAGCAGCTTCTGATGCATGCTACAAACACGGGAAAACATTGAATCCATCATGTTGAGAGGAATAAGCCAAGCATGAAAAAACACATATGGTATATTCTTGCTTATATGAAATACAAAGAAGTGGATAGTAAATTATGTTGCCACTCACCGAGGTATGGAATGGTTTTTGCTTAATATGTACAGAGTTCTGTTTCAGGTGATGAAACAGTTTAGGTAAATGATGTTGATTGCAGCCAAATGTTGTGCATATAAACATCACCAATGAATTGTATACTTGAATGTGGTTAAAATAAAAATTTTGAATTGTACTTATGTTACTACAATGTAAACTTTTAAAAAATATATAAAGGTTTTTATTTCTTGTTTAGTTTTAAATTTAAAGAAATATTAATAGATCTATTAATGAAATAAATTTAGTACCACAAAAGGATGTGCAGGAAAAATAAATGAGACTATCGGTTCATGGTGGTAAGCTCAGGCCACGGTGTGTAAGAAGGTCCAAATACATTTCTTACAATGAACAAACATTTTAAAAATAAGGGGCAAAAAGACAGGTGGTAATTGTTGTTACAAGCACAAAATTCCTAAATGTTTGGGCAAAGTGTCATCAAGCAAAAGAGTGTAGCATCTATGGTTTCCATGGTTTTATGTCTAATGGATAGAATTCCCCTCTTTACAGAAGAGGATAATACTAAATTTCTAAAGGTAATGTCAAGGGTTGTATCCTCACCCCATGTTGGAGCTTTGGAAATTTAAGGGACATAGACCAGGTGGGCAACCCAGTCCTAAACTTTGGAACACCTTTAAGTCAATGGATGGGGTATTTGATAGGAGATTACTTCTGAGGAAGGCAGGGGAGTGCACGGAGGAGAAATCATAGAAATGGGATTCCTCTGAATCAGAACTTGGACTACTGGTAACAGAGAATCAGTCATAAACATTTCCTTTCTATTAGACCAGTGTACCAGAGGGAAATGTTGATTATTACAAGGAAATGTGTTAATGAAGCTGTAAACATCTCCTCTGATGATTTCTCTCATCCTGGGTAACCCTGGCCTGGATGGGATATGCTAGTTTCCTTGGGAACCCCAACTCTGGCTGGGGGACTGAAGCCAGTCTCCTTCCTGTGGTCTTGATGGTGAAAGAGCTTCAGTTCCTTCACCTACCACCTGGGAAGTACTTTGTACTTCCACAGGGAGAACTTCTCAGAGACAAAATCCCATTGAGTCTGTGAGCTCAGGAAAATTTTCAGGGAAAAGGGTCATGGAGATAGGAAGTCAAGAGCTTTTCCCTGAGGTCATCTGAGAGACAGTCCAGCCTAGTCTGGAGCTGAGAGGTCATCGTGCTTGTTTTCCCTGCTAGTATAATTAATGAATGTATATATTTATTATGTTTGAAAAGGAGGTGTCCTTTATGCAGGGGTCCTTGTTGCAAATTAGTGATTGCTTTGGAAGGACAATTAGAAAGAGAAAAGAGTGGGATAAAGTGGTTCCAGGAAAAGCAGAATATCTATCCATAGAGAATTGTACTAAATGGGAATAGGGAAAAATGGGTAATTAGCAGTGGAGGAATATATAGAAGTAAGGGCTTTTTCTTGAGTGCATTATTTGAGGATGTTTCTCTACCGATGGCAAAGTTCCTGTACAATGGAGGAAGATTTTACCTTGCTCAGCAATTCCAGGGACAAACACCCCCACAGTGGGTATTACATTAGGAAAATTAGTTTTAATTAATAGCAGTCAGATGGTATATTAAAAACTTTACTTGGAAATCATTCCTTTATTGGTTTAGTAATATTAATATGAGTTTTTAACCATGTAATTTTTCCATTGCAGGCAATCGTTCATTCAAGTCTTGGTCTGCATACTGGGGCCTGAGTGTTTCAATTATTGCTTTGATTGCAATATTTCAAATACAAAGCTAGAGGATTTCCTTTTCCTTTTCTTTCTTTAGTATCTTAGCTGCTTGCATTTTAGTTATTTTATGCATGTGTAGGAGTATTTAGGGGCATTGTGTGAAATTTTATACATTTTGTGTGTTCAAATTAATGTTTAAGTGTCACATTTACTTTTCTTCCATTGCCTTTCAAAATTAGAAAGCCCTGCTTCCTTTGACTTAATGATTAATAATGATTGTTTTTTACATATTTCATTAATCACTAAAAATGATTGCTGTTTTATATGTATTGCCCTCTAAGTTTCATATGCTGTTTCCTTTATTGTACTCTTTGTCTTTTGTGGTTAGATCTATTTCTATTATTGCAGCATATTCTGCCATCACCTCAAAGCATTTTTCTTTATCATTTGACAACTGGTCATCTTTTTCTGCTATGTAATCTAGAGAGGTACACAATCTGTTTTGATTGGAAGGGTGCCTAAGGAACTGAAATAAAGATGTAGGATTGGGGACTTATTTGGAAAGAAGAAAACTCAGCCTCATTTCATCACCCATGATAACCAGTCGTTCACTTACAGGATTGAACCTTGCTAAACATTTTACAGATATTCATTTCTTATCTTCACTAATTCATGAGGATGGATACCAAAATCGCTTCTATATACATGACCATATTAAGGATTAAAATGGTTTGGTTCCTATCTAATTTCAACAGCTAATGTAATGGTGGATCTGAGTTTCAAAATCAATTTTGTGCATTTCCAAATTTTTTTTGGATTTAATATCTTTTAACAATATTCTACCCCTTCCCATAAAATTCCCCAACATTTGTGATAGTTAATATATTTCCTTTTGTGAAAAATTAATTTGTTCACTTTGCTCATTTTGCTCTTGGTGTGTTCAATCTCTATGGTGTCTTGACACCATGAACATATAACTACTTTTATTTTGGATAAACTGGTTTTTTCTTTTATTAGTTTTTCTGGGTATCACAGTATATTATCAAGGTTGGAATCCCACCAGAACCAAGGAAATTTCTTTATCAAAGTGGTGATTTGAGATTATATTTTTTCTTTTCCATCAGGTACATTGCATTTCTCTTTGTCCACTTATGTAGCAGATTTTACATTTCTTTAAACCCAGGGCAAAAAATTGCCATACCAAAAAAAAGCGTCTAGTTTTCATATGCAAGGAACCTCATGAGCTGGAAGTTCTGGGTATCATTTCTAAATATTTTGAGGAAATAATATGATAGCAGTTTGAACTCTACTCAATCATGGCCTATTCAGCTCTTCTGGGGGTGAGAAGAAGCATGCAGTCAACATGGTACCAGGAGATCATTTTGTGGTGTTTGTGTGTGTGTCTCTCTCTGTGTATGTCTGTTTGTGTGTGCGTTTGTGTTTGTGTATGCATGAGTGTCTGTCTTTATCTGTGTTTGACTGTGATGTCCATCTCTGTGTGTGCTTGTGTGTGTATGTATATTTCTTTGCATGTCTGTCATTGTGTGTGTCTCTTTGCTTGTGTGTCTGTGTGTATATGTTCTTTCTTTCTGTGTGTGCTTGTATTTGAATGTGTGCATATCTGTGTATGCCTGTGTGTGTATGTCTGTGTGTCTATTTGTGTTTGTGCATGTCTGTCTCTGTGTTTGTCTCTGTGTGTCTCTGAGCTTTTGTGGCTTTGTGTGTTTTTCTGTGTATTTTTGTATTTCAATGTGTGTCCATCTCTGTGTGTGCTAATGTGTGTGTAGGTATGTGTGTGTCTTTGCACTTAGTTGTGTGTGTCTCTTTGCATGTGTGCTTGTGTGTGTGTCTCTTTGAGTGGGTATATGCATATTTGGTGGTTTAAACAGTCATCAGAGGAAAGGTATTTAATTCATAAATTCTAATAACTGTCTTCTGTAGTACAGAGTATGGACCAAAATCTACCCATGGAAACGAGTGGTTCCATTTCATTTTTAGGGTTGATAGAATCTCCTATCAATAAAGGAGATTGCCTTCAGTAAGCAGAGGAATATCCTCATCCAATCAGTTCGGGGTCTTCAAGGGAGAACTGAGGATTTCAGCAGTAAGAAAGAAGAAATTTTTATCTCTGTTTCAGACAGACAGCTTCTCCTAGGGACTCTGAAGTCACCTTAATCAAGTATCTTATTTGTTGTCTGCCCTATGGAACTTGGGTTTGCCAATACCCATAGTTGTGTAAGCCAAATTGTATATAAATACACACACACACACACACACACACACACACATGCTGTATATGGTTCTGTTTTTCTGGGGAATCCTAATAGAGATTTGATACCAGGAGTGCTATTTGAGAAACAGTATCTTAAGAATGAAGTTTCTGAGGTTGTTCTGGAGTTTTAAAATATTTCCATCAGCTGATTTGATTAAGCAGGAGTAATGACTCTATTTTCAGTGATAAAGCAAATACTAATAGCCCATGGCATGAAATCACAACAGAGATTCAAAAAATATCACCATTGGATACTGCTACTCAAATGCTCATGGGAGGCAAGCCTCTGGGTAAGAGTATTTCCTATTTTAACTTAGGTTTTTGAAGTTAAAAATGATAAAATCTGGTTGTTATTAGATAAAATTGTTAACGATTGTGCTCAGGGCTTCAAATTTGCATCTTAAGTATGACCTGAAGACATGAAAGTTGCTATGTGTGTTCTGAAGGGAACTCTTAGTTTTTGGAGCTGCAGGCTTGGGATTTCTGAAAATTAGCTGCATAGTCTCATTGGGTGAGGGGCCAAATTGCAATGCAATTTGAGTTCCCTTTTTGCAGGGTGTCTGCTGTTAAACAGAGGGTATTCATCAGGAAGAAATGGGAACTTGAAAATTGGAATGAGGTCATATGTGTGATAGTGATGAAGACAGGGATATTGAAACCTTAGATTCTGCTTAGTTTCTTTGCCAGATAAACGGATAATGTTCTGCTCTGAGAAATCAGGTACCTGACCTCCAGTCTTCCCTGATGAATCAGAATTCCTATTCCCAGCTGAAGAGTTTAACCTTGTTTCCCCAGATGTAACTATAATGGAATGTCCTGAGTAGTTGGCTTGCAAGACACAGCTAACTCCACTTATGACCTATGCTCATTGCCCCTTTTTTCCCCACAACTATAACTAGCATGAAGTTCCAACAGATCCCGAATATTGAGGTTTGAAGTGTGACCTTTGGGTAGGTGTGCTGCACTCAAAAAGAACAGCAGGAGTTTTCAAATGTACAGACAGAATTCAGGTGAATATGTGTGGGAATGTATATGAAGGATGTAGAATAATGGGCAAAGGAACAAAAATTTGCATCAGGCTTAATTTATTGATATGGGTCCACTAAGCAGAGATTCTTTGGACCGAACTATGTACCTAGATAGGTTAGAAGGGCTGTATCAGATTGTTCACTTGGTTGGCTGAGGCATTGACCAGTGGCCTACATTAAATGACATTGAAATACAAGAACTGCCCCATTATAATGTAGATACAAGGAACAAAAGACTTAGAGAGATTGGACTGTTGGCAAGGATTCATCATGTTAGAACTCCTCACACACCCAAGGATATCCATAGGGCATACATTTCACCACAATTGTGGGGAATAAATTATGAGAGCATCTTCATCATCCCTAACCCTGAAAACTCCTGTGGTCACTTTCTTCGTATATCAGAAATTAGTGTGGAAATTGCTATCAAAGAATTTGGAAAAAATATAGGGGAAATTGCATTCTGAGTGGCAGAAGCCAAATGACAGCACTTAATTGCAAAAAGTAAGGTGGGTGTGGCTACCCAGATGGACAAGAATTAAAAGTTGTAATCAGAATTGTCTGACTCACAGACATGTGGCATTGGTCTGACTCAAAGTCATGTGGCATTGGATAGTTGAACTTGGGGTAACTAGAAGTGAAATGGATGGGCAGTCTACTAGATTCTTACTTGATATATATAAGGAGAAAGTTTCTTTGAAAATTTAACAAAAGCCTAACATGAATCAAACACACTCACAACAAAATCATGGCCCCTCAATCTATTCCCAGACTTGGGACAGCTTTCAGGTTCAGAACTCCTTGAAACAAGTGAAGTCCTGGAGACATGGAGATCAAGCCTGCTATACTGCCAACAATTTTATACTTTTAATCTTCTAACAATCCTCAAATACACAAATAGCCTTTTACCTAGGTGATTATATGTTGGGAATAAAGAAATGTTCATATGTTTCATGAATATTGGACTCTGTCTCTGATCTGATGTGAATTCTAGAAGACCCAAAATGTCACTGTGATCCCCTAGTAAATGTCAGGGCTAATGGAGGTCAGGTGATCAATGGCATTTTAGCTCAGGTCCATCTCTACAGTAACTGCAGTGGGTAACCAACCCCATTCTGTGGTTATTTCCTTAGTTCCAGAATGTGTAATTGAAATAGACATACTCAGCAACAGGTGGAATCTTCACATTGGCTCACTTACCTGTGGAATTAGGGCTATTATGGTAGGAAAGGCCAAGTGGAAGCCAGTAGAACTGCCTCTAATCAACAAAATACTGAAACAAAACAATACTGTGTTTGTGGAGGGATTGCAGGGATCAGTGCCACCATCCAGGACTTGAAGGATGCAGGAGTGGTGATTCCCACTCTCCTATTTGACTTGTACAGAAAATAGATGGAACTTGGAGGATGACAGTAGATAATCGTAAACTTAACCAGGTGCTGAATCCAATTGCAGCTGCTGTTCCATACGTGGTATCACTTCTTGAGGAAATTAATGAATCCCTGGTACCTAGTGTGGCAGGTTGAATTACGTACCCCATAAAAAACATGTTTTTAATCTTAATCAATTCCTGTGGGTGTGAATCCATAGTAAAAAGGACCATTGGAAGATATTATTTTTATATAATATGCAGCCAATTGAATCAGGATGAGTCTTAATCTTATTACTAGAGTTCTTATAGAGAAGGCCACAGAGGGAACACTGCAGGAAAAAACTGGAGGACAATGGAACCCAGATAAAAAGGAGATAATACCATTAAGAGTATGGACATTTGAGGAAAAAGCCAAGGACTCAAAGAGAACTTGCAGCCAGCCCTAGAAACCCAGTCTTCAAGGCCAAAATGTTGCCTTGCTGACACATTGATTTTGGACTTCTGCTAGCTTCATAGCAAATGAAATGTTGAAATTGGCACATGTTCATGGAATTCACTGGTCTTACCATGTTTCCCATCATCCCAAAGCCACTGGATTAATAAGATATTGGAATAGCCTTTGGAAGACTCAATTATTCTGGTAGCAGTAGACAATACCTTGCAGTGCTGGACAATATTCTCCAGGAGGCTCTAAATCAGCAGCCACCCTATGGTAATGTTTCTCCCATAGGAAGGATTCATGGGTCCAGGAAATAAGGTATAGAAATGGGTATATCATCATTCACTGTATTTCTCTTATTAAATCATTAGAAAACATTTGTTTCCTGTATCTTTGACCTTATGCTCTGCTGGTCTAGAAATCTTTCCAAAAGGAAGAGTGCTCCCACCAGGAGACCCAACAATATTTCCACTGAACTGGAGGATAAGACAGCCAATGGACTACTTTGGGCTGCTCATGCCTCTGAATCAACAGGCATAGAAGGGAGTTATGTACTGCCAGTAGAGAATGATCCTGATTATAGGGTACTTCTTAACGCTACCATTTTCTGTGCTTAAAGTCATTGGAGAACTGCAACAACTCATCCCAGACAGACTACTAATAGCTCAGCTCTGTAAGAATTGAAGAATTGGATCACTAAACCAGACAAATAGTCATGACCAGCTGAGGTGTTTATGGAGGGTACAGTGAATAAGGAATGGGTACAAGAAGGAGATAGTTTTAAATATGAGGTAGGACCACAAAACCAGTTGCAAAAATAGGGAGTTATTTCTTCCTTGCTTTGTTATGGTATGTTTTCACATACACATAAAACAAATATCTTTGTTTTCTCTCTCCCTTATTCTTATAAAGTATTAAATAAATTGTAATAATTTTATGTTATAGTATTTAAGTTTCAAGATATAATGAATAATATTTACTATTACCTAAATTCTTGCATCCTCTTTTTGATGACAGTGTTAGTGCATTTCTGGTAAGGATGCATGTCAGTTGAATTATATCAGTTGAAAGTATGTCTATGCTATTGACATTATTTGAAAATTAAATATCATTTAAGGAGATGTGTATGGGTGATAAGTTTATTAAGTGTGGATTGTGATGGTTGATTTATGTGTGAAATTCTCTGGGTTATGGTGTCCAGTTGTTTGGTCAAGCAAGCATTGGCTTGATTGTTACTGTGAAGGTGTTTTTTAGATGGATTTAAATCATTAATCAGTTTATTTCGTCTATAGCTGATTGTATCTACAACCAAAAATGGATATTGCCTTCAGGAATGACAGGAATCTTGTCATCCAATCAGTGAAGCCTTAAAGGGGATACTGAGGATTTCATTAGTCACAAAACAGCATATCTATCTCTACTTCAGGCATCCATCTACTCCTGGGAATTTCATCAACCCATTCATTGGAATTTCCAATGTGCAGCTTCTTTGGGGGAATTCAACATTACCTTCATTGAGTTTCTGACTTGTCTGCCATACAGAATTTGGCCTCACCAATCCCTGTGCTCTCAGGAGGCTAATCCTTGCATAAATTTCTTAATAGTTGCATATATATGTATATACATGTATATACCGTTTATCTATATCTTTCTATCTATCATCTATCTATCTATCATCTATCTATCTATCTATCTATCTATCTATCTATCTATCTATCTATCTATCTATCTATCTATCTGTATTAGTCAGCGTTCTCTCGGGAAACAGAATAAACAGGAGATATCCGTCAATAATATGAGATTTTAAAAGAGTCTCTCACGCAACCGTGGGGATGCACAAGTCCAGGCTCCACAGGCAGGCTGCAAACCAGTGGCTCCGAGGAAAGTCCAACGAAGGGTCGTTGATGAGTTTCTGGGAGAAGTTGCCTGTCCAACGAAGAGCTGAGAAATTCTCTCTGAATGTTGAAATCACTTCCCCTTTTAAGCCATTCAACTGATTGGATAAAAGCGCCACCCATTAATGATGTAATCTCCCTGATTGATGCAGATGTAATCAGCCATCCACGCAGTAAACTCACTGGTGATTGAAGTCCATAAATGCTCTTGTATTACAATTAGCCCAGTGGTGTTGAAACAAACACCTGGACACAATTACCTGGCCGAGTTGAAACATTAGCCTAACCATTACAGTCCACCCCTTGTCAACTCGGCAACCATACACATTACCCTAAACCATACTTAGTCTCTAAGTAAAAACAATAACAGACAAGCATACATATATATTTCC
>JAQZBX010016587.1:0-36347 GCA_029593785.1 Cabassous unicinctus | reverse complement strand
AACTGAAATTAAAACCGATTTACATAATTTACATTATTAAATGTATTTGGCTGGCACACAAACTGAAATTATAATTCTTTCTTTCTATATTGAATATTTTCATTGACTGAAAAGCACAGTGTTAACTAAAAATGGGCTAAATACTTGAAAAGACATTTTTCCCAAGAGAAAATACAAATGGCCAAAAGAACATGAAAAGATCCTTAACATCACTAACTATTAAGAAACTGCAGATCAAAACTACAATGAGATATAACTTATAGAATGGCCATTATTTTAAAAAACAGAAAACTACAAGTGCTACAGAGGATGTGAAGAAATAGGAATACTCCTTCACTTTTGGTGGGACTGTAGAATGGTGCAGTCTCTGTGGAAGTCAGTTTTGTGGTACTTCAAGAAGCTGAGCATAGACCTGCCATATAATCCAGTAATCCTGTTACTAGGAATATATTCAGAAGAACTGAAAGCAAGGACATGAGCTGAAATTTGCTCCTCCTTACCCTGCCCCACAACCCTTCTTCTCTTCCAAAACCATAACTAGATTAAAGTCAAAACAAGACATCAAAAGTGAAGTACAAATTGTGACCCATGAGGAAGTATGCTATACTCTTTAAAAATTGCTTGAGTTTTCCAATTTATTTAGACAGAAATCAGGGGAATATGTGTAAGAATGGATATAAGGGTGTGGGATAATGGTGGAGAGAATATAAAGTTGGATTAGGATTAATCAATAGATATAGGCACACTGAACAGAGATTCAAGATTCAATGTTGTATCTCTAGGGATTAGAAAGGGCTCTAACATATTGTTCAGGGGGCTGGCTGAAACATGGACCAAAAGATGGCTTGCAATGCCTGAGGTTGAAATGACTAATTTATCTGGTATACTGTAGGTAAGGGGATCCAAAGACCTGCCCATCCACACCAGGAATGTCCAGAAGACACACCTTTCACCAGAACTAGGAGGAATATATTTGTGAATTTAACTCAATCTTCCCTGAAGAGCTCTGTGGTTGCTCTTCTCTGTAAGTCTGATTTTAATGTGGGAAGTGCTGTAAGAGAACTAGAATCCTTAAACAGTATGAGGATGATTGTATCCCAGGAAGTAGCAGCACTTAATCACCAAAGAGAAGGTGGGCATGGCTACCAAAATGAAAGGGAAACTCAGAGTAGGAATGAAAAGTTTCTGAATTACATAGGCCTATGTCTCTGGCTAGTAGATCATGGAATACCTAGAAGTAAAATAGGTGAGGGGTGTACTAAATTTCTACTTGATCTGTATAACAAAAAGTGTTCTAGGTCAAGTGAACAAAACCCTAACTTGAATTACAGAAACAGAGAGTCATGGCCCCTTAATCAATTCACAGATTTGAGACAGTTTACTGACCCATAGTCCCTTGAATGTGGGAAAAGTCAGGTCCACTCACTGAAGGATCCTGTTATACTGCCAAAAATTTGTATACTCCCATCTTTCCCTAAAGAGATCTATGGCCTTTTACCAGGGTAACCATTCATTGGAGAAAAGGATATAATCAGATATTTTAGGGATTATTAGACATTGGCTCAAAAGTGACATTAAATCCAGGAGACCCAAAAATTCACTGTGGTCCACCAGTCAGAGCAGGGACTTGTGGAGATCAGGTGATCAATGGAGATTTAGGTCTGGTCCATCTCACAGTGGGTGAGATGTGGTTATTTCCCCAGTTCCAGAATGTATAATTGCTATAGGCATACTCAGTAACTGGCAGAATCCCCGCATTGGATTGCTGACTTGTCCAATAAGGGCTATTACGGTAGGAAAGGCTAAGTAGAAGCCACTAGAACTGCCCCCATTTAGCAATATAGTACATCAAAAGCAACACCAGATTCCTTGAGGGATTGGAGAGATCAGTGCCACCATCAAGGATTTGAAGAATACAGGAGAGGTGATTCCCACCACATCCCCATTCAACTCTCTGACTTGGCCTGTGCAGAAAACAGTTGCATCTTGGAGTATGACAGTGGATTATCATAAACTTAATCAGGTGGTGTTCCAGATGTGGTATCATTGCTTGAGCAAATCAACACATCACCTGGTGCCTCAAATACAGCTATTGATCTGCCAAATGGTTTTTCCTCAATTGCCATTAGTAAGGACCACCAGAAATGGATTGCTTTCATCTGGCAAGGCCAGCAATATACCTTCACTGACTTACCTCAGGGGCATATCTGCTCTCCAGCCCTATGTGATAATGTTGTCTGCAGGCACTTTGATCATTTCTCCCTCCCACAAGACGTCACACTGGTACATGATATTGATGATATCATGCTGATTGGACCTAGTGATCAAGAAGTAGCAATTGCTCTAGACTTATTAGTAAGACATTTGTGCATGAGAAGATGGGAGATAAAACTTACAAAAATACAGGGGCCTTCCAACTAGGTGAGATTTCTAGTGTCTTGTGGTGTGAGGCATGTTGAGAAATCTCTTCTACAGTGAAATATATGCAGTTGCATCTGGCCCCTCCTATTACAAAAAAAGAGGCACAATTCTTAGTTGGCCTTTTGGATTTTGGAGACAACATATCCCTCATTTGGGTGTGCTATTCTGGCCCATTTACTGAGTGACCAGAAAAGCTGCTAGTTTTGAGTAGGGACCAGAATAAGAAGAGGATCTGCAATAGGTCTAGGCTTCTGTGAAAGCTGCATTGCCACTTGGACAATATGATCCAGCAAATCCAATGTTGCTGAAAGTGTCAGAGGCAAATAAAGATGCCATATGGAGCATTTGGCAGGCCCTTATAGGATAGTCACAACACAAACCCTTAGGATTTTGGAACAAAGTCTTGCCATCTTCTACAGTTAACTAATATCCTTTTGAGAATAAGCATTTGGCCTGATACTGGGCCTTAGCAGAGACTGCACACTTAACCACGGGCTACCAAGTTACCATGAAACCTGAGTTGCCTATCATGAGCTGGGTATTTTCTGATCCACCAAACGATAAAGTTAGTCATGCACAGCAGAACTCCATTATAAAGTGGAAGTGGCATATATGAGACAGGGCTTAAGTGCATCCTGGAGGCACAAAACAATTACATGAAGAAGTGGTACAAATGCCCATGGTCACTACTCCTGACACATTATCTTCTCTTTCCCAGCCCACAGGAATGGCTCACTGGGGAGTTGCTTACCATCAGTTAACTGAGAAAGAGAAAACTCAGGTGTGGGTTACAGATAGTTCTGCATGTACTACCCGAAAGTGGATGGCTGCAACACTGCAGTCTATTTCTGGTATGTCCATGAAGGACAGTGGTGAGGGTAAATCCTCCCAGTGTGCAGAACTTTGAGCAGTATACCTCAGTGTTCATTTTTCTTGGAAGGAGAAATGGCCATAGGTGCATTCATACACTGATGCATGGGCTGTTGCCAATGGTTTGGCTTAATGGTCAAGGCCTTTAAATGAACATGATTGGAAAATTCATGACAGAGTTTTGGGGAAAGGTATGTGGACAGACATTTCTGAGTGGGCAAAAAACATCAAAACATTTGTGTCCCACATGAATGCTCAACAGAGGGTGACTTCAGTACAGGAAGATTTTAATAATCAAGTGAATAAGATGACCTGCTTTGTGGACACAAGTCATCCTCTTCCCCAGTCATTCCTGTCATTCCTCAATGGACTCATGAACAAGTGGCCATGGTAATAGCAATGGAGGTTATGCATGAGCTGAGCAACATAGGCTTCCCTCATCAAAGCTGATTTGGCTACTGCCACTGCTGAGTGCCCAACCTGCCACCAGCAGAGACCCACACTCAGCCGGTAGGAGGCTGATTACATTGGACCACTTCTATCATGGAAGGAACAGCTATTTGTTCTCACTGGAATATTCATTTATTCTAGATATGGGTTTCCCTTCCCTGCACAGAATGCTTCTTCTAAAAGTACCATCCCTGTACTTAATGAATATCTTATTCATTGCACTGGTATTCCACACAGCATTACTTCTGATCATGGAACCCATTTCACTGCAAATGATGTGTGAGAATGGGCACATGCTCATGGAATTCACTGGTCTTACCTTGTTCCCCATCATCCTGAAGCAGCTAGAATGACAGAATGGTGGAATGGCATTTTGAAGACTCAATTATGGTGCCAACTAGGTAGCACTACCTTTCAGGACTGGAACAGTATTCTTTAGAAGGCTGTGTGTGCTCTAAATCAATATCCACTCTATGGTGCTGTTTTTCTCATAGCCAGGATTCACACATCCAGGAATCAAGGGGCAGTAGTGGGATTGGCACCACTATTACCCTTAGTGATCCAGTAGGAAAATTTTTGCTTCCTGTCTGTGCAACCTTTAGAGCTGCTGGTCTACAGTACTTAGTTCCAAAAGGAGGAGTGTTTCCACAAGGGAACACAGCAATGATTCCACTGAACTGGAAGTTAAGACTGCCCAATGGCCAGTTTGGGCTCCTCGTGCTTCTGAATCAACAGGCGAAGAAGGGAATTACTGTACTGGCTGGTGTGGTTTATCCTATCAAGGGGACTAGGACTACATCTACACAATGGAGCTAAAGAAGAATTTGCCTGGAATGCAGGAAATCCCCTAGTGCATCTCTTACTACTACCAATCCCTGTGATTAAAGTCAATGGAACATTGCAAAAACACAACCCAGGCAGGACTAACAATGGCTCAGAATCTTCAGCAAGCAAAGAACCATGGCCAGAAGAGTCACTTGATTAGGGTAAAGGGAACATAGAAGGGGTAGTGGAAGAGGTAGGATAAATATGAATGTGGACTATAATGGTCATGAATATTTATTCCTTGATTTGTTATGAGTATGTGTTGATATGCATATAAAATCCTTATCCCTGTTTTCTTCCCTATCCTTTGCCCTTATCATATGACATGAGTTATATTAGTTTCCTGCCATAGCATTTAAGGATGCCAAGTTTAAGTGTGAACAGTACTCAAGGACTTTTACTGAATTCTGGAGGGATTTAATGCATTTCTGGTTGTACGCAGGAAAGGTGAGTATTGTTATTGGAAAAAATGTATATAATATGTTTGTTATTGTTTTTATTTAGAGACTAAAAATGGTTTCAGGTGATATGTATGGCTGCCAGATTGGCAAGGAGTGGACTGCGGTTAGGCCAATGTATCAACTAGGCTAGGTAATGGTGCCCAGGTGTTTGGTCAAGCAAGCACTGGGCCAACTGTAATACAAGGACATTTCATGGACTTTAATCATCAGTGAGTTGATTGCATAGATGGCTTCTTACATCTGCAGTCATCTGAGGAGATTGCCATCAGCAATGAGTGATGTTTCATCCAATCAGTTGAAGGCCTTAAAAGGAGAAGTGATATCAGCATTTAGAGAGAGAATTCTCATCTCTACTTCTGACAACTCATCAAGGAACTTCATTGGAGCCCCTGGCTTGCAGACTGCGCTACGGAATTTGGACTTGTACATACCCACAGTAGCATGAGACAATTCTATAAAATCTCATATTATTTACAGATATCTCCTGTCGATTCCGTTTCCCTCGAGAACCCTGACTAATATACCAACCCACTTTAAAAAGGCACTACATTACTCTAATAACAGCATCCTATTTTATTTTCTGCATTTTACATATGTGTATTTATTTGTTTTCTGGCTCTTCCTACTGAATTGTCTTGTGAGAAATATATATTATTCTGCACTGATACCCAAGTATTTAGAAAGTCTAATGCTTAATAAATGATTGCTGATCAAAAGAATGTCCAAAAACACCCAATAGCAAATCTACCAATTTACTGTTGTCCAATTTGTTCTAAATTAAGTTAATGAAAAATGATTTCTATTAAGAATACCACAAACAAAAGCTTACAATTATTAGGTTTTAAAGCAAAGCATTGATTTTCATAAAGATCATGGCCTAGAAATGGAAAAAGTCACATGTACCCACAAATTATTGGCAGGAACTCAGTGTCAATACCACACAATTTCAGGGTTGATTGGAAATATAGTGTATCTGCATGATTCAAGAAGAGGAAGTAAAATCCACATGGAGCATTCCAAGAAATAAAGAATTCAGCTCTGCAAATTCTCCATTCGAAAAGTAATATTAATGTCCCTCTTAGGGAAAAGGGCAGAAATCAGTGTTCCACGGGTTCCCAGAAATGAGGGTTCCCCAGAAACAAATGCTGAGGCAAAGAATTAAACATAAGTAATTTATTTGGGAAGGAACCCAAGGAAATATTGGTAAGGAAGTAGTAATTGAGACAGGCAATGGAAAGAAGCCAATCAAGTGGGTTATCAACAAACACCTTGGTTTACTGAGGCTTAGTTCCATAGGGAAATGCTGTATCTGTAGACTACATCAGAATTATCTCATGTGCCCTCTGAGAAACCATGGATGTCTAATATATTAATTCCTGTCGGCCATTTTTTGAGGGTCCCCCCTGGGGCATTAGAAGTCCATCAGTTTTTGACTGTTGATACTAAGCAGAAAGGGCTTTGACAGTCAGAGAACACCCCTGATGATAAGACTCAGTTGCTGGCTATTGAAAGTCAGTTCAGCATGCACAAAAATCATAAAGATTGAGAGAATGTGGGGGGAGAATTATGAGCTTTTTCTACAGTTGGCATCTCATGTACTATAAGAATATTATTATTAAGAATTTTGAATTCATAAACTTTCTAATCAATAGTCTCAGCTGTTTCAGCCTAGAATTGTGGATGATTAACTTGTCCTTTGGAATGTTATAATCCTGCTATGCAGGCAACACCATCATTCATTACCCAAAAAGCAAATGTTTAAAAGGAACAAGTTACTAGATGTGGTATTTGCACGTCTTGTTTGTGTAACATTAAGTTAAAGCTGATGTATATCAAAACCCTCATGTTCCTGTTTAGTGTACCATGAACAGAATAGAACAAAAGACCCCTCGCGACACTGCGTCTCTCCTGTGGAGGGCTGGCCAGCCCCCGCTGGATGGATTCTGTTACTTTTGATAAGGTCATTCCTCACGAGTTGCAAGACTCATTGGAGTTCTGAGTTTCAGAACCCCTTAAAAGTGATAGCCCCAAGCTACCAGTAGAAATCTCACCCAGGAGTGAACGTTCTGCCTGGGACTATTTTTCCAATTGGGATTCTGATCATCTGCAAAGGGATTACCCCTCCTCATGAGAGATCAGATGTTGTGTTTTCCCCCGATTTGGTGAGTGGTTGTATATGCTTTCATTCTTTCCTATATCTTTAATTAATTACTCCTCTTCTCTGATTGCTCAATTGTTATAATTACTTGATATAACCTGAAAATCATTTGATTGACTAAAACTGCCTTTGCATAGCATTTAGAGTTTCTGCCTCTTCCTTAGCAAAACAGCATCCCTCATTATTTAAAATTCCATCCCCAGACAAAAATATGCACCTGATTCAGGAGTAAGTTAAAGAGTCCTCCATTGTACATTAATCCCCCGGAAGCCAAATGTGAACTTAGTTGTTCCCCATACTCACGCCCACTGGGGATCTGCATGTGTGAGGCTTTTTTCTTAGCTGACTACACTGCTTGCGGCTCTTCTCAAATCCATCTCTGAAGAAGCAGTGTGATCATGGGATGAATGGGTAGAGTAGACCAGGTATAAGATTACTTGTCTTAATAAGTTAGATAGCAACTCCAGACTTGCACGATATGCAATGTTTGGGCTGCATAAATCATCTAAAGGATATATAACTCTCCTTAGCTGCTGGTGGGAAATGGGGAAGAGAGGGAAACCAGAGGGAAAAAATGCTTGCTGCAATCTTACAGAGGGCATGATGGCAGAAAACATCAACTAAGTTTGGAATAAACATGCTTGAAATGGATCTAAAATGAAGAAAGGTGGTTTAGAATATGAATGTACAATATAAAATAAAATCATTTTTCCAATTATTAAGTCTTACTTTTTATTCAACACAAAAAGTGTTAATGCACAAAATGTCATGGCTATTCTTAAAATAGGCAATAAACAATAGGCAGATTGTATAAATAAAGAGACCTATGTTTATAAATATAAATGAAAAAAAATATATATATATACCATATGAAGGATATAATATAGTGATTAATTATTTAATTCTTCAACATATTTGAATACTACAGAAGAGTTCAAGAGGTTTTCTGAAGTTTTCCAACTCAAAGCTAATAATTTAGTGCACTGTTAATTTTGAATCTAAAATGTTACTTTCACTTCTATTAATTAGGAACTTTAAAAAACTTTGCCTCCAAGCAAACAGCTTGTTTTCTTTCATCATATCCTGCAAACTAAATACTTCTTCTTCCAATAAAGCTTTCAGGTTACATGGCTTCAGGCCATTTTGTCAAATAAGATCCAAAATATAGCCTGTCAAGCAAACATGAGGGAAAAAATTCAATAGCACATGCCGAAAACAAAAGTCTAGGGACCATGAAAATGAATATAAAATCAGTTCACATAATCAAGTTTTTGGGAAACTAGCTTACCTTTAATTATGGTATGGACTATTTCTACGTAAGCTTATAAATATATTCCTTGTAAACTTATTTTTGCTTTAAATGCAGAAGTTCCTTCAAATATTATCCTGAATAGATTGTTGTAGTTTTTACACCAAATTTGCTGGAAAATAAAATTGCACTTATTTTATTGATGCGTTTTAAATGGTTTCATAGTTTTTACTGGAGAAATTGTTAGATAGCACAAATAGATATTCAAAAGATTGTGGATAGTACCATAAATTTGCTTGATAAGGAACAGGAATGTAGACAACATACTCTAAACAAGATCAGAATGTAATTCTAATATTTATACTACCAATATTTTTTCAGAATTGATGTACTATGGAAGTTAACATAACTTCATCTACTAAATTTGAAACATTATTAAATTTGTTATATTATATAATTTTTTTAAAAATCTAAACACAAAAATAATGTTCTCAGTAGCTGCTTTTGTTGTTTGTTTTGGTTTTCTTATTTCCTCCTTATGTGAATTTTTTAAATTTTCCAAATGCCATTTGACTTACTAATAAGGATGCTTAAAAAAAAAATCTAGAATAGTCACCCCTCCACAAATAATATATGTGCAATTCTTGCATAAAAAATGAACCTATCCCCTAGGTCGAGGTACACTAGCATTCCCCTATTACATTTCAAGGTCACAAACAATGAAATAATAATGGCTGGAATTATGTTAAAATTATCAAATGTCTTCAAAACTTCTACCCACATTGTAAAATTTAATTAATTATTTCCATATCTTTAGATAAAGTTTATACTATTTTTATAAATAACAATTATCAATTAGATAGAAAATAATCCTGGAGGGTGAAGTAACTGCAAAAGCAGAATTGAATGTAATGAAAATTTAAAAAATTATATAATTTTATACAATCCTTTTAGTAAAAGAATTACCTATATCAAATCATTGTCATATTTACAGGAAAAATACAAAAGGTGGGCACGTTTTCTTTGTCAGGAGTACTGTTTAGAAAAGGGAATGCTGTGTCCTTAATATTTGAATAATAATAGCAAACACTAATTTATTATTCATATGGGACACACATTTTCCAAAGAACTTTACATACATTAACCTATTTAATTTTCACCGTCATTCTGTGAAGTAGATACTACTGCTATAGATACTTTGACCAATGTGGAAACTGATGCATATAACAAATAACTTGCCCACATTGCTAATAAATTATAGAACCAAGATTTTAATACAGGCATTTTGTTTCCAGGTGTGAGCTCCTAATCATTATGCTGTTTTATCCACATTGATACATAATCTACTTTTAGATCTACAGGAAAATCTTGACAACACTTTGGATAACATTAAGGAGGAGAAAGGAGAATTAATATAAAGAGTGTATTTCTAAATATTCCTGACTGGTTAATCGTCTTCATACAAGTGGTAGTTAAATTAATATTAGGTAATATAAAGGGGAATAGTACTATTAATTGTACTTATTTCTGTGATAATTTTCATTTCTTAATTCATAATGCAGGATACTGAAATCTAAATGCAGAGAAACTCATTTCTTAAAAGCATTTTAAGAAGATATAGGAAAGGTTTTTTGTAAATCATAATTTTTCTTTAATAAAATTCATGGATACCAAGCATACAAATTATAAAATGAATGATAATAGGCTAGAATATTTGGATGAAAATGGTATCTGTAAAGCTGAAGTTACTGCAATTGCTTATAAATATTTACTAAAATTCTTGTAAAACTGTAACATAGAAAAGCATAGAAAATCCTAATACAATTGACAATCTAAGACTGGCAAAGACCATGGTTCTGCGAGGAATTCTGACAACCTAAAAATTTCACAGATCAAGTTGAGTGGACTCCCACACTAAATATCATTAAATTGTCATGGAATGGAATGGCACAACAATGAGAAGAATGAAACATATTTTGGTCAATACTAAGTACTGACACAAAATAGACACCAAACAAACTATTAAAGCTGTCGTTCCCTAACATGGGTGCTACAGTTTTATTTGGAAAGTTTAGTCCATTTAAATTTTTTTAACTTTATTTTTAAAGAAGTTTTAGATTACAGAAAAGTTACATCAACAATATATTGGATTCCCATATACCTCACCCTTTTCCTCTCTTACATTTTCTTCTATTAATAACATCTTACATTATTGTGGTACATTTGTTACAATTGATGAACAAATATTGAAGCATTGCTACTAACCACAGCCTATAGTTAAATTAGGATTTACACTTTGCACTATACAATTACATAGGTTTTGACAAAATATATAATGATCTGTATATGTCATTGCAATATCATGCAGAACAATTCCAATGACATAAAAATGCCCAATGTTCCACCTATTCTTTCCTCCAGCCCCCCAGAACCTCTGATAACCACTATTTTTCTATCAGTGTTACAAGTTCTTCCAATAGCACAATAATAAGTCTACATTGGTCCATAGTTGCATTTCTCCCCTTAGGATTGTTCATTCCTCAGTCGTAAGGATTTGGGGATGATAATGCCCACATTTGTTTCAGATTGAGAGGGGGCTTAGATTTTGTGGGTCAAGAAACTCTTGTGTGTGAAGAAACTCTTTTGCTTGCAGTTGTAGATATCTTTTATTTTGGGGGATGGAGATTGTCCATCACTTTGTTCGTTTTCATGGGTGAGTCAGATGAACGGGAGAGTAGGTGTTGGTGGCAATTCTGCTGAGATTCAGGGCTCAACTGGCACATGAGAAGACTAAAGATTTAAGTCTCTGGGACATATATTTAATGTATATAGTGCTAATTGTATGTTCAAATAAAAGGAGTAGTATATTCATATAAATGAGTCTAATTCTATTACATTGGGGAAATAGGTTATCAGGTATTCCAAGGTAAGGTCCACCAATGAGGTGCTTATTTCATGTGATTATGTGTCTTGTCCATAGTGTGCAGATGTCCCTAGAGCCTTCAGGAGCACTCTTTGAGGCTTTGTTTACTGTGGCAGTTAATGAGATCCACCTGGAACGTGCGTAAGTGTAACCTCTGAAATAACCTCCTCACTCAGTTTGAAATCTCTTAGCTGTAAAAACTCCTATAATTATTATTTTCCTCCTTTTGCTCAAGGTATTTTTCCAAATGCATTGCTGGTTGGTGCTTGGTAATAATCCTTATGTGCCAGGAAGGCTCATCCCCAGGAGTCATGTCCCACTCTTAGGGGGAAGTTAGGGTTTACATGATGAGTTTGGCTTAGAGAGAGGCCACATTTGAGTAACAAGAAGGCTCTCAGGAGGTAACCCTCAGACAATAGATATTATTAGACTAAGTTTCAATTTTACAGGAATAGGTTCATAAGTACAAGCATTAATATTGAGGGTTTGGCATATTGGTCTGTTTTCTTTTATTAGGTGCTATCTATGTACTCTAGAGTTTCTTGCCACTCTATTACAGAATGTAGCGGGACTCCACAGGATGGGAATTTAATATTTTGTATGTTATTGTGTGGGTCTCCACCCACTGAGATAACACACTATGACCACATGTACACATTCATATACCAAAGAGGCATGCCCCAGGTGCACCCTTCCCTACATATCACCTCACCACTGACACTCTGCACCAATGGCCCTCCCTTGCCACAGTTGTTAAGAGAACACTCCCACACTTATATTCTCAACCACAGTCTTCTACTTCCCCAAAGTTCAGCAGTTCCTTCCTCCAGCCTTCCCCCCCCTTCTATGGATAGCCCAGTCCATCCCCCAAAACTGCTCACACTCACACTCCATCATCACTGACCCCATTCACTTCACTGCACCACCATCAACCCCATCCACCTTACAGATTCTGCCCAGATTTAGTATCAGCTCACCACTCTACTCCCTTTCTATTTCTTGTTAACCTATCTTCCAGACTCTAACTCTGAGTCTGCTCAATACCCTTAGTTCATATCAATGATGCAATACTTGTCCTTCAGTGATGGGTTTCTTTCATTCAACAAAAGGTCTTTGAGATTCATCCATGTTATCATATATGTCAATACTTCACTCCTTACATCTGAGTAATATTCTGTCATATATATATGCCACATTTTGTTTATCCATTCATCAGTTGATAGACTTGGGTTGCTTCCAACTCTTGGCAATTGTGAATAATGCTGTGATGAACATTGGTTTGCATATACCCGTTCAAGTCCCTGCTTTCAGTTCTTCTGGGTTATTCCTAGTAGTAGTATTGCCTGATCATATGGCAATTCTATACATAGCTTCCTGAGGAATTGCTAAGCTGTCCTCCACAGTAGCTGCACCATTCTACATTCTCACCAGTAGAGAATGAGTGTTCCTATACATCCACCTCATCTTCAACATTTGTAGTTTTCAGTTTTTTTTAACAACAGCCAGTACAATATTTGTAAGATGATATCTCATTGTAGTTTTGACTTTTTTCCCTAATAGCTAGTGATGTTAAGCAACTTTTCATGCTTTTTAAAGCTGTTTTTGTTTCCTCTTTGAGATAGTCTCTATACAAATCTCTTGTCCATTTTTTAAATGGGTGGTTTGTCTTTTTATTTTCAAGATGTAAGATTTTTTTATATATGTTGGATATTAGACCCTTATAGGATAAGTCTTTCCCAAATATTTTCTTTCATTGAGTAAGCTGCCTTTTCACTTTCTTGGCAAAAACATTCAAAGCACAAAAGTTTTTAATTTTGAGGAAGACTCATTTTCTATTCTAGGAGCTTTATGTTCTTGGCTCTTTTATTTAGGTCTTTGATCTTTTTTGTGAAAATAACAATTTATTAATTTTAATAAAAATTTATTAAAGTATATCATTCATACATGAACATATATAATAAATATATAGTAATTTTTTTTTAATTTATAAAGCAAACATGCATATCATCATGCAAGGATCCCATACATATCCCTACCACCAACACATTGCATTGTTGTGATACATTTGTTACAAACTATGAAAGAGCATCATCAAAATATTACTAATAACAATAGGGCTTATCTTACATTTGATGTATTTTTACCACAACCCCATCAATTAACACCCTATTTTAGTATTATATATTTGTTATTTTTCAGGAGAAAATGTTCTCATATTTGTCTTGTTAACCAAAATCTGTGATCCACTACTGGATTCTCTGTGTTATATAGTCCCTTGCTTTGTATAATCCATTCAAAGTGTACACTGAGTGGCTCTCACTTTCATCACAAAGTTGTGCTGTCATCACTTTTGTCAATTTTACAAAATTTTCATTACTTCAAAAGGAAAAATCACACACCCTTTTATATTCCCCTTTGTTGAACCTTAGTATTCAAAAATATCTTCTTGCTGTTGCTGCAAAATATTACAATATTATTGTTAACTATCATCCATAAGATACATTCATTGTAATTTTCCCATATATCACCATATTCTTAGCACTTTGTAAAAGAAGAGGATTCTTAAGGTTCTGGAAAGATGGTGTAAGCTTAGGTGGGCACTCCCCAACTTTCTCACAAAAGAACTGCTGAGAAGGGGCAAAATTCTACCCAAGTGAGCTGTTTTGGGAACTCACAGAGCAGGAGGCTTCAGGGCATCGATCTAGAAGGAACTGGACAAAGAGATAAAGAGCCCAAGGGAAAACCATGAGTTTCTTACCCTTGTGGCTGGAAATGGTGGGTGGCTAAGCTCACCCTCAAGGCAAAAAACCTCTGTGAACGCCCTGACTCTCACCAGCCATGGAGAAGGAGGGAGAATTCTCTGGAGGAAGAGGATTCTAGAGAAGGATGGAGAGGGGTTTCCTTTCTGTAGATTTGGTTACCTGGGCCCCCTTTGAACTTTGAGGAGCATACCAGCCAGCACCAAGGTGGCTCCAGGAAGAGGGAAGAGGGGAATCTGCTCAGGCAGCCTGAGACACCCAGCCACCTTGAGAGAGGGGAACTTGGGTGGGGAGAGGGCAGAGACAGACAATTGACTAGTCCTGTGCTGAAAACTATCAAAATACCAACTCCCATAAAGGACACAGGTGGTAGGAAACCTCAATAAGCTTTCAAGGGTCTAAGTAGGGTCCCCTGGGAGGAAGAAGGTTCTGGAAGAAGGTCAAGAGTGGTTTCTTTGTGGTGAGTTCAGTCTCCAAGTTCCCCTTTCAATCTCAGAAGGGACCACAACCTGACCAGGATAGGGGAAGGGGGTTCTGCTCACACAGGTTGTCATGCCCAGTGGCCCTGGGAGAGAAAGCAATTAGAAAAGAAAGGGGGCAGGGACAGACAGGCACCTAATCAGTAAGACTCTAGCCACTTGCAAAGATTATAACCTGCCCGAGGGATAGTGGGTGCATAGCTTTATGAAAAGCTAACTGACCCAAGAAGAAAGTTTAGCTCAGTGGAGAAATTCCTCCCTTGAATATACGAGGTCCATGGTTTGGTTCCCGGCTCTTTTTAGAGAAGTGATCTTCAGGGTCACTTCAGATATTCAGCTGATACTTTAGGACAGGGAACTTACAGACATTCTTTTTGTATTAGCTTTTCTCAGATCTCTTATTTTTCTTTTAAAAGTTTCCTTCTATTAATTCAACTTAGTTTACTTGCTAAAACCTGGTTCAAAATCTGCAGAGAGCAGACTGCAGGGTAATTGATTGATGAACACAGGCAGCTTGAGAAGTTCCATAAGGGCCTAAGAGGGAAAGCTGTTTTTCCATGGTTTTTGTTTCTTTGTTTGTTTGTTTCTTGTTCTTTTTTTTTCTTATCCTCTTTCTCCCTCATTTTTTAAAATGAGTTGCTGCTGTCTTGTTGCTTCTTTGATGTGCTTCCCCTTCCTTTGTTTTCCTTTCCCCCCCCCCAATTTTATCTACCTATGCTATTTCTTTTCCTTCCTTCATCTTTCTATCTTCTGCCTTCTGTTGTTGTTCTTATATTCCATTTCTTTTTGTTTGGTTTTTGATTTTCCTTGTCTTTATATCTCTCTCCTTTTTTCTCTGTTTTCTTTCTACTTTCACTTTTGTTCTATTTGTCTTTTTTTATCTCTTTGCCTCACTTTTCATCATTCTGACCTTCTAATTCATCCCATATATTTTTCTCTATTTGATTACTTATCTTATTGCTTGTACTCAACTTTTTTATTCTTATTCCTCTGCACTTCTTACTCGAGTTAATTATTCATTTTCCTAGGTCTTATATGTCTGCTTTTCTACCTTTTACAATTATTATTACTATTATCCTATTTCTCCTTGGTCCTAAGTTTTATTTTTCAAGTGAACATAGACAACAGAAAGGAAATAGAATAAGAGGAATGAAGTGTCAAAGTGAAAACTTACCACACATGCAAATACAAAAAGTAAAAAAATAAAACCCTAGATTAGAAAGAGAAGCTAACCAACAGAACAAAACCATCAAGATAAAAAGATGCTTAGAAACCAACAAAAAATTACAACCAATACTAAGAAACAGGAAAAGATGGCCCAGTCCAATGAACCGACTAAAAAGCAGGCAGAGATGCGGAACACGGAACAACTAATCAGAGATATCCAAACAAATATCATGAATCAATTTAATGAAGTGAAGGAAGAGATTAAAGCTATTAAGAAGACACTAAGAGAAAACACTGAAGAAATTGTAAACACACATAAAAAGATAACAGATATGATGGCGATCAATGCCACAAGAAATTAAAAATACACTGGAAGCACATAACAGCAGATATGAACATGCAGAGGAAAGAATCAGTGATGTGGAAGACAGTACAACTGAAATCAAACAGATAGATAAAAGATAGAAAAAAAAAATCCAGCAGGGATTCAGGGATTTGAATGACAGCATGAAACACACAAACATGTGTATGAATCCCAGAGGGAGAAGAGAAGGGAAAGGGGACAGAAGGTGTGTTGGAGGAAATAATGGCTGAAAACTTCCCAACCCTATTGAAGGATATGGATATACATGTCCAGGAAGCACAGCTCACCCCGAAAAGTATAACTTCCAACAGGCCTACTCCAAAAGATATTCTTGTGAAATTGTCCAATGCTCAAGACAAAGAGAAAATACTGAAAGCAGCAAGAGAAAAGAGAACCATCACATACAAGGGAAGCTCAATAAGATTAAGTACTGATTTCTCATCTGAAACCATGGAGGCAAGAAGGCACTAGTATGACATCAACAAGGTACTAAAAGAAAAAAAACTTCCAGCCAAGAATTCTCTATGCAGCAAAACTGGAATTCAAAAATGAGGGAAAGTTCAAATTATTCACAGACAAAAAGAAATTAAGAGAATATGTGAATAAAATACCTGCACTGCAAGAAATACTAAAGGGAGTTCTACAGGTCAAAAGGATAAAACAGGAGAGAGAGTTGGTGGAGATTGAAAAAACAACTAAAAAGATAAAAAGAGAAATAAAAACAACATATGGCATACATAAATCAAAAGAAAATAAGGCTAATATAAGTACCTCCTTTACTGTAATAACATTAAATGTTTATGGATTAAACGCACCAGTCAAGAGATGCAGATTGACAGAAGGGATAAGGAAATAAGACCCATCTATATGCTGTCTACAAGAAACCCACCATAGACCCAGGGATGCAAGGTGGCTGAAAGTGAAGAGCTGGAAAACAATTCTAAAAGCAAAGAATAACCAAAAAAGGGTGGGAGTAGCTATATTAATATCAGACAAAATAGACTTTAAATGCAAAACTATTGTAAGAGACAAAAATGGACACTATATATTAATAAAAGGGGTAATCTCTCAAGAAGAAAGAACAATCATAAACATTTATGCACCTAACCAGGGCACCTCAAAATACATGAAGCAAATACTGGAAAATCTAAGTGGAGAAATAGATGCCTCTACAATTATACTGGGGGAATTTAATACACCATTATCACCATTAGATAGAACATCTCAACAAAGAATCAATACAGAAACAAAGATTTTGAATAATACATTAGGAGATCTAGACCTAATAGACATATACAGAACATTATATCCAAATACAGTGGGATATATATTCTTCTTGAGTGCATGTGATTATTCTCCAGTGTAGACCACATACTAGGCCACAGAACAACTCTCAATGAATTTAGAAAGATCAAAATTATACAAAGTAATTTCTCTGACCACAATGGAATGAAGTTGCAAATCAGTAAGGGACAGAGAACCAGAATAGGCACAAGGATATGGAAGATGAACAACACACTCTTGGGCAAACAGTGGGCAAAGGAGGAAATCACAAAAGAAATCAGTAACTACCTTGAAACTAACGAAAATGACAGCACAACACAACAAAATCTATAGGATGCAGCAAAAGCTTTACTGAGAGGAAAATTCATAGACATAAATGCCTATATTAAAAGAGAAGAAAGAGCTAAAATCATAGACCTAACAACACACCTGGAGTAATTAGAGAAAAACAACATATTAACCCCAAAGAAAGTAGAATGAAGGAAATAACAAAGAGTTGAGTAGAACTAAATGAAATTGAAAATAAGAACACACTAGGAAAAATAAACAAAACCAAAAGTTGGTACTTGGAGAAGATCAATAAAATTGACAAACCCCTAGCTAGATTAACAAAGAAAAAAAGAGAGAAGATGCAAATACATAAAATAAGAAATGAGGAAGGAGATATCACCACTGACCCCACAGAAATAAAAATTATCATAAGAGGATACTTTGAAAAGTTGTATGCCAACAAGATGGATACTTTAGAGGAAATGGGAAAATTCCTAGAAACACACAAGCAGTCTACATTGACAAAGAAGATATTTATCAACTCTACAGATCAATCACAAGTAACAAGATAGAATTAGTCATTAAAAACCTCCCAACTAAGAAGAGACCAGGACCAGATGGCTTCACAGGTGAATTCTACCAAACATTCCAAAAAGAAATAACACCAATCCTGCTTAAACTCTTCCAAAAAAATAGAAGTGGAGAGTACATTGCTTAACTCATTCTATGATGCCAACATCACCCTAATACTAAAGCCAAACAAAGACACCACAAGAAAGGAAAACTACAGACCAATCTCTCTAATGAACTTAGATGCTAAAATCCTCAACAAAATACTTCTAATAGTATTCAACAACACATCAAATGAATTATACACCATGACCAAGTGAGTTTCATCCCTGGTATGCTAGGATGTTTCAACATAAGAAAAGCAATCAATTTTATACACCACATAAACAGATCGAGAGAAAAAAAAATCAAATGATCATCTCTATAGTTGCAGAAAAAGCATTTGACAAACTACAACAACTTTATAAAAACACTACAAAAAGATAGTAATAGAAGGAAAGTTCCTCAACATGATAAAGGGTATACATGAAAATGATATTCAATGGAAAATTCCTAAATACTAGCCTTAAAATAAAAAACAAGACAAGGATGCCCACTTTCTCTGCTCCTAATTAACACTGTGTTATAAGAACTTGCTCGAGCACTTAGAGAAGAAAAAGATATTAAAGGCATACAATTTGAAGAGCAAGAAGTAAAAATTTCACTATTTTCAGATGACATAATCGTATACATAGAAAGCCCTGAGAAATCTACAAGAAAGCTTCTAGAGCTTATAAATGAGTTCTGTAATGTCACAGGTTATAAGATAAATGTGCAAAAATCTGTAGCATTTCTATACACCAACAATGAGCAATCTGAGGAGTAAATCAAGAAAAGAAGTCCCATTTAAAATAGGAACTGAAAGAATCAAATACCTAGGAATAAATTGAACTAAAGTTGTACATGAATTATGTGAAGAAAACTACACAACACTTAAAGGAAATCAAAGAAGACTTAAATAAATGGAAGAATATTCCCTGTTCATGGATAGGTAGACTAAACTTCATTAAGATGGCTATCCTACTCAAACTAATCTACAGATTTAATACAATCCCAATAAGAATCAGTACAGTAATTTTTACTGAATTGGAAAAACTAACTATAAATTTTATCTGAAAGGAAAGAGGCCCCGAATAGCCAAAGACATATTGAAAAGAAAAATGAAATCAGAAGAATCATACTACTTGACTTTAAAACATGCTACACAACTACAGTGGTCAAAACAGCATGGTATTGTCACAAGGGAAGACATACTGTCCAATGGAACTGAATTGAGAGTTCTGATATAGACCCTTGTATATAAAGTCTACTTTATATATTCAACAAGGCCACCACACCCATTCAACTGCTAGAGAATGGCCTTTTAAACAAATGGTGCTTGTAGAACTGGATATCTATATCCAAAAGAATGACAGAGGAACACCATCTCACATCTTATACAAAAATTAACTCAAGATGGATCAGAGATCTAACTATAAGAGCTAAGGTCATAAAACACTTTAAAGATAATGTAAGGAAGCATCTACAGCATCTTGTAATAGGAAATGGTTTCATGAACTTCATGCTCAAAGTACATACGAGCACCGAAAGAAAATATATATAAATGGGACCTCCTCAAAATTAAAAATGTTTGCACCTCAAAGGAGTTTGTCAAGTAAGTGGAAAGGCAGCCTACTGATTGGGAGAAAATATTTGGTACCATATATCTGATAGGAGCCTGTAGCAGTTTGGCATTGTTTATGAATTCCCAAAAGATTTATTGGATTATGTTTGTAAACTGGTCTTTTCCTCTGGGCATATCAGAGTGTATTGGATTCATAAGTTTTACTTTTACTTGATTAAATAATGATTAAGGCTATGATTGGGCCATGTCAATTGGACTTTGCATCCCCATCCCCTTGGTGAGTGAAGACTCACAGAGAAACTGCACTGCAGTGAAGGGAGGTTGGAGTTTTAATGCTGGAGCCTGGGGAAGTAAGCACACAGAGGAGATTGGTCGTGAGGAAGGAAAGAAGTCCCCAGGAAAAGAGACTAGTCTTTTACCTGATAGTCTACAGCTGGCCTTGTAGAGAGAAGCAAGCTTGAGCCCGGAGAGAGGCAAGCCCTGGGAAGAGAGGAACCCAGGAAGCCCAAACCCTTACAGGCAGTTGGCAGCCATCTTTCTCCAACACTTGGCAATCAATTTTGGTGAGGGAGGTAATTTGTGCTTTATGGCCTGGTAACTGTAAGCTTCTACCCCAAATAAATATAGTTTATAATAACCAAATGATTTCTGGTATTTTGCATTACCACCTCTTTGGCTGACTAACATAGGGCCTAATATCCTGCATATATAAAAAAAATCCTACATCTCGAAAATAAAAAGACAAACAACCCATTTAAAAATTGACCAAGTGATTTGAACAGACAGTTCTCCAAAGAAGAAATACAAATGGCAAAAAGCACATGAAAAGATGCTCAACATCCCTAACTATTAGGGAAATGCAAATCAAAACTATGATGACATATCATCTTACATCCATTAGACTGGTGGCTATTTAAAAAACATTGTACTACAAGTGTTGGAAAGGATGTGGAGGAATGGGATCCCTCATCCACTGTTGGTGGGAATGTAGAATGGTACAACCATTGTGGAGGATAGTATGGCAATTCCTCAAAAAACAAATTATAGAACTGCCATATGATACAGGAATTTCACTGCTGGGTATATACCTAGGAAAATTGAAAGCAAGGTCTCGAACAGATATATGCACACCAATTTCATAGTGGCATTATATACTATTGACAAAAGTTGGAATTGACCCAAATGCCCTTCAACAAATGAATGGATGAACAAATTGTGGTATATACAAACAATGGAATATTACTCAGCTGTAAGAAGGAATACAGTATTAACACATGGGATAACATGGATGAATCTTGAGGACCTTATGTTGAGTGAAGCAAGTCAGGCACTGAAGGACAAATATTACATGATCTCACCCATATGAATTAAGCAAACTGAGCAGATCCACACAGCTAGACTGGAAGATAGGTTTACAGGAAATAGAAAGGGAGAAGGCTGTGAGCCAATGCCTACAAGGGAAAAACTATGATAAGATGGAAGTGTATAGTTATGCAGTCGAGGGACATGACAGTGGTGCAATGATACTATTGGGTTAGGTAGTGCAGCTAGGTCAGGGGAGGGGAGGGTTTGGGGGGAATTGGACTGTACATGGAACTGGGGGAAGGGTTGGGGCAGGGAGCAGGTGAACACTGGGAATTGGTGGGTATGTGGTTGAAACTACAATGCTGGGAATGCTCCTTTGGCAGTAGGGCAAGGTAGAGTTATTGGTTTAGGTTGTGGCATGTGGGGGATATTTGGGTCAGGGTGCACCTGGGCCAGGCTTCTAGAGAGTGTGTGCATATTTGTCTTGACATAGTCTGTTATATCAGTGGGTAGTGACCCACATAATGAGCAGAAAGGTGTTGGACTCCCGTCCTGGGGATGCCCACTGTGTTCTCAAATAGAGGGACAAGAGTCTCTCAAGATCATGGGTGGTGCCCAATAGGGGTGGACAGATCAGTGTGTCAATCCCTCAGTGTTATTACAAGTAACTATGAATCTGATCCTGCAAAGAGTAAAGCCTGGTGGTTGCCTTGGGTCCCAAGGGGATGGGGAGGGAGGAATAGAATAGATGGAACAGGTGGCATTTTGAGGGTGATGGAAGTGTTCTACATGATCTTGCAATGGTGGATACAGGCCATGTTAAGTTTCATCAAAATTTATAAAAGTGTATGGTTAAAAATGTAGACCATAATGTAAACCATTGACCATGGTTTGTAGATATGTTTCAATATTTGTACATAAGTTGAAACAAATGTACCATCCACATATAAAATCTTATTAATAAGGGAAGGGGGAAAAGGGGGAGGATGTTGGATATATGAGAGTCCTCTATATTCTATACATCACTTTGCTGTGATTCAAAACTCTCTTGAAGACAAAATGAAAAAAGTAATACATTGGGAGAGTAGTGGAAGAAAATGTCACCATACATACAGGACAAGAGATCTTACAGTGATGAAATGCAAAAATGTCAAAAAAGTTTTTTTTTAATTTTTCATTACTTTGTATTATCCCAAACTTTTTTTATTTTTTTATTTTTATTTTATTTCCTATTTTTAAAACTCTCATTATTATTTCATTCTCTTATTAATTATATTTGGCTATTTTATTGGCTTCATTTTTGAAGAAGTTTTTAATCACAGAAGGGTTACAACTGTGGCAGGTGAGGACCATTTGTGTGGGGTGTCAGTGATGGGGGATACAAGGGAGGAAGTTCACCTGGGCATAAATATAAGGCATATAAATATGTTCAAATGTTCATGGGGCATTGTCACAGTGGGTGGAGAGTCTCACAATAAATGAAACAATATTGAATTTCCATCCTGTGGAGGTCTGCCACATTCTCTGATGGAACAGCAAGAATCCCCCAAGTAATGGCAATGGCTACTGAAGGAGGATGGTCAACTGATGGACCCTTGATAATGATGATTGTGCTGATGAATCTTTACTCTTGAAATTGAAACTTAGCATAGAATAACAGGACATCCAAGCATTATTTCCTGAGGGCCTCTTTGTTGCTCAAATATGGCCTCTCTTTGAGCCAAACTCAGCATAAAAATGCGATAACGTCCTCCCACCATGGGACAAGACTCCCAGGGATGAGCCTCCCTGGCACTGAGAAATTACAACCAAATGCCAACTAGCAATGCAACTGGAAGAAGACCTTGACCAAAAGGGGGAAAAGGTGAAGACAAATGAATTTACATGGCTAAGAGATTTCAAAGTGAGTTGGGAAGTCATTCCAGAGGTTATGCTTATGCATGGCTCATCAGGATCTAATTGACTGCAAAATTAGACACTTCCTCAAATAGCAGGGCTCCTGAGGACTCTGGAGACACCCAGGTACTATGGTTGGGGCAGATAGCTCACGAGTTTGGTGCCCTGCCAGTGGACTCTACTTTGGGGTTTGTACTCCCCAGTGTGACAGAATTATACTCAGTTGTAATTTCCCTACACATGGCTCTCTGGCCCCTTCTATTTGAACCTATAGTTGGTGCTGGAGTTGGTAGGTGTACGTCCAAGAGACTTGAATCTTTGGGCTGCCCATGTGCTTGCTGGGCCCTAAGCCTCAATGGAGTTGCCACACGTACTCCCCAATTCATTGGACTCACCCAGGACAACTGACAAGAAGGTGATGATGGACAACCACCATACCAAGGAAGGGAGAGGGTCTACAACTTCAAGAAAGAGAGTCCCACCCATCAGCCATATGTGACTGAAGTCCCCTCTCAATTAGAGGTGGAGTGGCCATCACCATCCCAGAATCCTCAGGATTGGGGAATGAACTGTGGGCTAGAGTGAATTTACTGGTATTCTACTATAGACTTATTGTGATTCTAGTAATGGAAGAACTTATATCATGGATGTGGAGGCAGTGGCCACTGGAGGTTCTGAGGTCAAGGAGAGGGAAAACAGGTGTAATACAGCAGCATTTTGGGGACTTGGGAATTGTCCTGAATGACATTTCAATGACAGATACAGGCCATTATATATCTTTGCCATAACCTACAGAATTGTGTGGGAGAGAGTGTAAACTTCAATGTAAACTATAATCCATGCTTAGTGGCAATGCTCCAAAATGTGTTCATCAGTTGTAACAAATGTACCACACTAATGAAGGATGTTGTTAATGTGTGTATATGTGGGCAGTGTGGAGAGCAGGGCATATGGGAATCCCTTATAATTTTTATGTAATATTTATATATGCTAATTATCTTTTTAAAAATTTTTAAAAAATTAAAACAAGCATTCTTATATTTATACTATTAACCACAATCTTCCTCCACCACTGAAATAACTATCATATGCTTAACCTAGGTTATTCTCTAGTTTCCCTTAAATTGACATTTACTTCCACATACTGCCTGTTTCAGCCACAATCACACTTATAAATCAGCCTTGTTAGTTATACTCATTATAATGTGTTACTCTCAATTCTATTTATTTCCACACTTTTACAATTAACTTTATTAATAATGCTACATACATTAAACATCATCTCCCATTCTCAACCCAATTTCTATATCTTAATAACCTATATTCTGGAATTTATCTCTGTGAGTTTACTCATCCTATTTTGTTCATATTTGCATGTAAGACCATACAATATTTGTCCTTTTGTGTCTGGCTTATCTCACTCAACATAATATCCTTTATGGTCATCCATGTTGTCATTTGCACCCCAATTTCATTTCTTCTTACAGCTGAGTAGTATTCCACTGTATGAATATATCACATTTTGTTTATACATTCATTGTTTGATGGACATTTGGTCTGGTTACATATTTTAGAATTTCTTAATAATGCTGCTATGAACATCAGTGTGCTGATGAACCTTTACTCTTGAAATTGAAACTTAGCATAGTATTACAGGGTGCCAAGCATTATTTCCTGAGGGCCTCTTTCTTGCTCAAATGTGACCTCTCTTTGACCCAAATTCAGCATATAAATGCAATAACTTCCCCCCACCATGGGACATGAATCCCAGGGATGAGCCTCCCTGGCACTGAGGAATTACTACCAAATGCCAACTAGCAATGTAACTGGAAGAAGACCTTGACCAAAAGGGGGAAAAGGTAAAGACAAATGAATTTACAATTCACTTCCTTGCTTTCAGTTCTGAATATTTTCCTAGTAACAGGATTGATGGATCATATTGCAGTTCTGTATTCAGCTTCTTGAGGGACTGCCAAACAGTTTTCACAGAGGCTGTACCATTCAACATTCCCACCAACAATGAAGGAGTGTTTCTGTTCCTCCACATCCATTCCAGCACTTGCAATTTTCTGTTTTTTATTTTTATTTTTTAATAATGGCCATTTTATAAGGAAAAAATGGTATCTCATTGCAGTTTTGATCTGCACTTCTCTAATAGCTAGTGATTTTGAGTAATTTTTCATATGCTTTTTGGCCATTTGTATTTCCTCTTTGGAGAAATGTCTATTCAAATCATTTGCTCATTTTTAATGGGGTTGCTTGTCTTTTTATCATTAAGTTGTATGATCTTTTTATATAACATGGATATCAAACCTTTAACAAATATGTGGTTTCCAAATATATTGTCCCATTGAGTAGACTGCCTTTTTACTTTCTTGACAAAGTCTTTTGAATAACAAAAGACTTTTAATTTTGAGAAAGTCCCATTTATTTATTTTCCTTCTGTTGCTCATGCTTTGGGTGTAAGGTTTAAGAAACTACCACCTACTAAAAGATATTGAAGATGTTTTCTTACATTTTTAACCAGGAGTTTTATTTTTTATCTCTTTTATATTTAGGACCTTGATCCATTTTGCATTCATTATTATATAAAAATGAGATAAGGGTTCTCTTTCTTTCTTTCTATGAGGATATCCAGTACTCCAGGCACAAGTTGTTGAATAGACTGTTCTGACCCTGCTGGGTGGGCTAGACAGCCTTGTCAAAAATCACTTGAGTGAGATTTGAAGGTCTATTTCTGAGTCTTTGATTCATTCCCATTGGTCAATCTGACTATCTTTATGCCAGTACCATGCTGTTTCTACCACTGTAGCTAAGTAATATGCTTTAAAGTCAGGAAGGGAGAGTACAACAACTTCATTCTTTTTTTAAAAGACATTTTTGGGTATTCTGGACCCCTTACCCTTCCAATTAAATTTGGTAATTGGCTTTTCCATTTCTTTAAAAAATGCTGTTGTGATATTTATTGGGATTATGTTGAATCTGTAAATCAGTTTGAGTAGAAATGACAGCTCAATGATATTTGGTCTTTCAACCCATGAAACAAGGAATGTCTTCCCATTTACTTAAGTCTTTGGTTTCTTTTAGCAATATTTTGTAGTTTCCTAAATACAGGTCCTTTATGTCCTCAGTTAAGTTTATTCCTAAATATTTTATTCTTTAAGTTGTCATTATAAATGGATTTTTCCCCAATTTCCTCCTCAGATTGCTCATCATTAGTGTTTAGAAATGTTAATGGTTTTTTGCATATTAATCTTGTATCACATCATTTTGCTGAACTTGTCTATTAGTTCTAGTAGCTTTTTTTGTGGATTTATCAGGATTTTCTAGATATAGGATCATATCACCAGCAAATAGGAAAAATTTTATTGCTCTCTTTCCTATTTGGTGTCTTTTATCTCTTTATCCAGCCAAAATGCTGTAACTAGTACTACTAGCACAATACTGAATAACAGTGGTGACAGTGGGCATCCTTGTCTTGTTCTCATCTCAGTGGAAAAGCATTCATTCTTTCACCATTCAGTATACTGCTAGTTGTGGGTTTTTCATATATGCACTTTACTGTGTTGAGAAAGCTTCCTTTAATTCCTATCTTTTGGATTTTTTTTTCAATAAAAAAAGATGCTGTATTTTCAAATGCCTTTTCTGCATCATTTGAGAGGATCATGTGGTTTTTCTTCTTCAATTTATTAATGTGGTTTATTACACTAACTGATTTTCTTGTGTTGAACTACCCTTGCATACCTGGGATAAAACCCACTTAATCACCATGTATAATTTATTTAATGTGCCATTGCATTTGGTGGTATTAGAACATCCTTGAATGATTGGTAGTATTCACCTTTGAAGCCATCTGGTCCTGGGCTTCATATCTTTGGGTGGTTTTTGATGACTGTTTCAATCTTTTTACATATAGTTGGTTTGTTAAGGTGTTTTATTTCTTCTAGGGTCACTGTAGGTTTTTCTTGTGTTTCTAGAAATTTGTCTTTATCATGTACATTGTTTGGTTTTTGACATAGTTGTTCATAGTATTCCTTTATGATCTGCCTTATTTCCTCAGGGTCAGTGGTAATGTTCCCTCACTAATTTTATATTTTATTAATCTGCATATTCTATCTCTTTTTGAAGGACAGTTTTGCCAGATACAGCACTCTTGGCTGGCAGTTTTTCTCTTTCAGTACCTTAAGTATATCATACCACTTTCTTATCACCTCCATGATTTCTATTGATAAGTCAGCACTTAATCTTATTGAAGTTCCCTTGTATGTCATGCTTTGCTTTTTTCTTACTTTCAGAATCCCCTCTTTATCTCTGATATTTTTTATTTTGAATAAAGGTGTTTTGGAGTACATCTATTCCAATATATTCTGTTTGGGGTATGTTGTTCTTGGATATTGACATTTATGTCTATCATAAGGTTTGGTAAGGTTTGGGTCATTATTTCCTCACATATTTTGTCTGCTTCTTTTTCATTCTCATTTCCCTCTGTGACACTCATAATGTATATGTTCATGGTTTCACATTGTCATTCAATTCCCTGAGATCATGTACCATTTCATCCATTCCATTCTCTTCCTGCTCTCCTGTCTTTTCAAGTTCAGATGTTCTGTCCTAGATATCACTAATTCTGTGTTTGAGCAAGTCAAATCTGCTGTTTTGGGTCTCTAATGTATTTTTAAATTAATTAATTAATTAATTTCTCCCCAGCCCCTCATTGTTTGCATTTGCTGTGTCTGTTCATTGTGTGCTCATCTTCCCCAAACCAGGGACTTCCCTTGTGTGAGGGAGGTGCCTAATTTCTCGAGCCATCTCTGTTCCCTGCTTTGTTGTGTCTCTCATTATGTTTTCCTCTTTGTATCTCTTGTTGTATCCATCTTGTTGTGTCAGCTCACCACAGCAGCCCATCTCATCAGCTTGCTATCTTGCCCGTCTTCTTTATGAGGCACCAGGAGCCAAACCCAGGACCTCCCATGTGGTAGGCAGGAGCTCAATCACTTGAGCCACACCTTCTACCCTCTCTAATGTATTTTTAATCTCATTCACTGTTTCTTTCATTCCATAATTTCTGTTACTTTTCTTTGCAGGCTTTCAAATTGTTCTTTATGCTCCCCATTGTCTTCTTAATATCCTTTATCTCCTTAGTCATATTTTCCATCAATTCTTTGAATTGATTTAGGAGATTTGTGTGATTATCATTTATTAATGTCTTAAATCCTGTATCTCATCAGGATAATTGTTTTGTTCCTTTGGCTGGGTCATCTCTTCCTGTTTCTTAATATGTCTTGTAAGATTTTGCTATGTCTAAGCATCTGAATATGTTGGTGAATTTACTCTGACAGTTGATTCCTCCCTTTTGCTTACTTTTTAAAAAATGGCTTGTCTTTGATTTTTGATTCAACTTATTCTGAGTCTTTAAAATTGCCCATCTTAAGGTATCAAAATCAGGCCAGGAACTCACTAATGGGGCACAGATTTTATCCCAGGAGTTCACGTTAAGAGAGACCTAATAAAACTACAATGGTGGGAATGTTATTTTAGCAAATATGGCAGGAGAGAGTTATTGTTGCAGGGCATCAGGGGTGGGGGAATATGTAAAAAATGTCACACCGAGGGCATGCTTCTATGGAAAATGACAGTGTTCATCTTGTCAGAGGGTTTTATCACAGTGGGTGGAGACACACACAAGAAACTAGAAAATATTAAACTCCCATCCTAGGGAGTCCTGCTATATTCTCAAATAGAGGGGCAAGTGTCTTTCAAGAACATAGGCAGTGCCTAATAAATGAAGATGGACTAATATGGCAAGCCCTCAATATTAATGCATGTAACTATGAACCTTTCTTCAAAAATTGCAACCTAGTGATTACCATGGGTTCTGAGGGGAAGGGGAGGGAAGAATGGATGGAATGTGGGGCATTTTTAGGGCATTGGAATTGTTCTGCATTATCTTTCAATGATGGATATAGACATTTTTTTAGACCCTATGAAAGTGTCTGGTACAGAATTTGAACCATAATGTAAATCATTGACCAAGATTAGTGGCAATGCTTCAATATTTGTTCTTTAATTGAAACAATTCTACTAAACTCATGTAAGATGTTATTAACAGGGGAAAATGTAAATGGAGGGTGGGTGGGGCATATGGGAATTCCTCATATATTCTATGTGAATTTTCTGTAACCTAAACCTTCTTTGAAAATAAAGTGAAAAAAATAATAAGACACTGGAGGAACATACAAAAAAAGTAGTCATAATACATGAAAGATAACAGATCTTACACAGTTGAAAGTGCAAAATTTGTTTTATTTTATTTTTAATTTTTAATTAATTTTATTTATTTTTTGACTTAGTTTTTGAGGAGGTTTTGGATTGCAGAAGAGTTGCAACTGTGGCAGGGGAGGTACACTAGTGCTGGGTGTCAGTGGTAGGGGGATGTGTGGGGAGGAGTGAAAGTGGGGGATACCTCTATGGATTATGAATGTGTTTAAGTGGTCATAGGGTGTTGTCTTGGTGGGTAGAGACCGACACAATAACTGAAAGAATATTCAATTTCCATCCTGAGGAGTCCTGTTACATTCTCTAAGAGTGGCAAGATTCCCTAGAGTATGTGGGTAGTGCTTAGTGAAGGTGGACAGACCAATATCTCATGTCCTTGATACGGATGCTTGTACTTATGAACCTTGTTCTTGTGATATGGAAACTTTGCCTAGTATTATATGTTGCCTAAGAGTCACCCCCTGAAAGCCTCCTTATTGGTCAAATGTGGCCTCTCTCTAAGACAAATTCAGCATATAAACTTACTACCTTCCCCCCAGCATGGGACCTTATCCCAGGGATAAGCCTCCCTGGCACTAAGGGATTATTACCAAGCACTAACTAGTTATGCATCTGGAATAATACCTTGACCAAAAGGGGGAAATATTAAATACAAATAAATTTTTATGACTAAGAGATTTTAAAGTGAGTTGAGAGGTCATTCTAGAGGTTATACTTATGCACATCTTAGGAGGATCTCACTGACTGCTGTGGTAAACAATGCCTCAAACAAGGGAGTTCCTGAGGGTTCTAGAGATATCTGAACAGTATAGGCAGGGCAGACAACCCCTGGAATTTGGCACTCTGCCTTTGGCCCTTACCTTGGAATATATGATAAGTTATCTCCCAATGTATTGGAGTGAGACTCATTTGTAATTTTCCTACATATGGTTCTTCTTCCCCTATTCTTTTGAACCTATAATTAGCACTATACCCATTAAATATGTGTCCCAGAGACTAAATATTCTGGCTGATCATATGCCATTTGAGCCCTGAAACTCAGCAGAGTTGCAGCCAACACTTATTCTCCAGTTCATCAGACTTGTCCAGGACAACTAATGAAAGGATGATGATGGACAACACCCATCCCCCCAAAACAGAGAGTATTTACAAATACAAGCAAGACAGTCCCACCCATTTGCCTCATGGGATCCAAGTCCACTCTCATTAGAAGCAGAGTGGGCATGACCATCCCCAAATCCTCAAGACTGAGGAATGAAAAAACATAGGATGGAAATACTATTATTGTCTAGGGAGACATGTTATTATTCTAGTAATGTAAGAACTTGTAACATTAATATAAAGGCAGTGGTCACCAGAGGTTCTGAGGGGAGGGATGGGAAGAATAGGTTTAACCTGGAGCATTTTTGGGTCATTGGAATTGTTCTGAATGGCATTGCAATGATGGGTACAGGCCACTATACATTTTGTCAAATCCTATAAAATTATATGGTGCAAAGTGTAAACCATAATGTAAACTATAGATCATGATTAGTAGCAATACTTCAATATGGGTTCATTAATTGTAATAAATGCACCACACTAATGAAAGATGTTGTTAAAAAGGAAAAATGTGGGAGGGGGAAGCAGTGAGGCATATGGAACTCCCTTATATTTTTGATGTAACACTTATGTAATCTAAAGATTCTTTAAAATAAAAATTAAAAATTAAAAATTAAAAAAAGGGATACCTAAAGTAATTTTGTTTTCAGTTTCCCAGGTGGCCAGCAGATGGTGTTCATCAGCGTAACTTTCCATAGAGGTGACTCTTTCAACCTCCACTTGCCCTTGATTCTGGTCTGGTCAGAGTGGAGATTCAAAGTGGGCTCTGCTTTCTATTCACTGAATAGAAACCTCTCTCCTCTCTCCACCACACCCTCCCTTTTCCCAGGGAGGAAGACATCTGTTTCCCTCCAGTTTGCCACAGTGGGCCTTGGGTTTTATCCAGGCTGCACTCTTTGGGGGGGGGAGGGGGCGGAGGATAGGTGTCCTCCTCAGTCACCACAGGGATTTAGTAACTCACTGTTGTCATTTTAGATTCTTCATCTCTCAGTCCTTCACCCTCCTGGTGGTTGTGCAGCACTGTCCTAGTTGCTGATGACCAAAGCAGGTACCTTGGACTGCTTTTGTCCCTTTTCCATGATTTGTGACAGAGCTGAGCAATGCCTGCCTACTCCAATGCTTTCTTCCCAAACACCTTTGATCAACCTTGAGTTAATTTTTGTATAGGATGGGAGATGGTGGTGATCCTCTTTCATTCTTTTGGATATGGATATCCAGTTCTCCAAGCACCATCTGTTGAAGAGACTATTCTGTCCCAGTTATCTGGACTTGGTGGCCTTGTCAAATATCAGTTGGCCAAATATAAGTGGATCTATTTTGAATTATCAGTTCAGTTCCATTGGTCAGTCTGTCTATCCTTGTGCCAATATCATACATTCTTGAAAACTGAAGCTTTGTAGTATGCTTTAAAGTAAAATTTAATGCAATTGTTGATAATGTTTTCCATTTTTGTTATGTTTGCCATTTTTCCCATTTCTTATTTTATTCCTTTGATTCTGTTTCCTTCTTTTTCAGTTAATTAAAAAAAACAGTATTTCACTTTAATAACTCTGTTAAATTTTAAGGTATAACCATTTGCATTACTTTAGTGCTTGGTTTAAGTGTTAGTATATGAATCATTAACCTATCAAGTTACCATAGAGTTTATATTTTACTATCTCACAAAAAAGTAAGAAACTTGCAGTAGTATAATTCATTTATCATCCCTGCTGTTTGAGAAATTATTGTCCCATGTGTGTGAATATATTTTTAAATCCATGATACAATTAATGTTTTCTAATTTTCTGTTTCAGTTGCTCTTCCTTCCTTCCAGAAGATTTGAATTTTCATCTTGTGTCATTTCTTTCAGCCTAAAACTTCCTTTGGCATATTTTTACACTTAAATTCTCCTGGTGATGAATTCTCACATTTAAGAATTAGCTGAAAATAGTTTTATAATGCCTATAATTTTGAAGGAAATTTTGCTGAATATAGAATATTGGATGGATTATTTCTTCTATTCAGCACTTTCAATATTTCATTCTTTGGATTTATAGCTGTATTTATTCTAATAGAAATAAGCCTCATTATTATAGTTGTGCTACTTTCTGCATATTGGCTGTATGTGAGATTTTATCTTTTTTCTTTTGTTTTGTTTTGTTCTTGTTTTCAGCTGTTTGACTATGACAAACTTAAGTTTGTGTTTTACTTGCTTATTTCTTTTATTCCAGAATGGAGTATGGTGAGCTTCTTGGATCTGTAACTAATATAAATATAAAAATTATATATATATATATATATATAGTGATTATATATATATAATTGTTTTTGAAATATATACTTTTTATGTTTTTTTAAAAATACATAGATTACATAAATGTTACATAAAAAGCATAGGGGATTCGCATATGCCCAGCTTCCTAGCACTCCCACATTTTCCCACATTAACAGCATCCTTCATTAGTGTGATAAATTTGTTACAATTAATGAACACATTTTGGAGCATTGCTACCAAGCATGGATTATAGTTTACATTGTAGTTTACACTCTCTCCAACACAATTTTTCTAAGTCTCATGACAAGATATATAATGTCCTGCATCTATCATTGCAATGTCATTCAGGACAATACCCAAGTTCTGAAAATGCCCCCATATTACACAAGTTTTTCCCTCTCTCTCCCCTCAGAACCTCCAGTGGCCACTGCCTCCACATCAATGATAAAAGTTCTTTCATTGCAAGAATCACAATAATTCTACATTAGAATACCAATAAGTCTATTTTAACCCATTGTTCATTCCCTAATCCTGAGGATTCTGGGATGATGGTGCCTGCTCCTCTTCTAATTGAGAGTGGGCTTAGATCCCATGGGGCAGAGGGATGGGACTATCTTGCTTAGATTTGCAGACTCTATTTCTTGGGATGGTCATTGTCCATCATCATCTCCTTGTTAGTAGTCCTGGGTGAGTCTGAAGAACTGGAGAGTAGGTGGTACAACTCTGTTAAGACTCAGGGCACAGCTGGCACATGGACAGCCCAAAGATTTAAGTCTCTTTGACATACAGCTATCAACTCTATTGCTAACTATAGGTTCAAATAGAAGGGGCAGAAGAGTCATGTGTACGGAAACCACAACAGAGTCCAACTATTTCACACTGGGGAGCATAAATTCCCAAGTAGTGCCCACTGGCAGGGCACCAAACTCCTGAACTATCTGCCCTGCCTATAGTGTCTGGATGTCTCCAGAGCCCTCAAGAGCCCTGCTATTTGAGGCAATATATATTTTGGCAGTTAATGAGATCCTGCTGATATGTGCATAAGTGTAACCTCTGTAATGACCTCCCAACTCACTTTGAAGTCTTTTAGCCATTTAAACTCATTTGTATTTACATTTCCATATTTAGTCCAGTTTCTTTTTGCATTGCTAGTTGGCGCTTGGTAGTAATCCCTTGGTGCCAGAAAGGCTCATTCCTGGGAGTCATGTCCCATGCTGGGGGAAAGGTAATGCATTTATGTGCTGAGTTTGACTTAGAGAGAGGCCACATTTGAGCAACAAGGAGACTCTAGGGGGTAACTTTTATGCGTGCTATAATACTGGACTAAGTTTCAATTTCAAAAGTAAAGGTTCATAAGTACAGTCATCAATATCAAGGGCCTGACAATGGGCCATCCTACTTCACTAGTCACTTCCCCTGTATTCAAGGGATTCTTGCTTTCCCATTAGAGGATGTGGTGGAGCACCCCATGATGGGAATTTGATATTCTTTCAGTTATTGTGTGAATCTTCATTCACCATGACAATGCTCAACAAACACTTGTACACATTTATATGCCTTATAGGTATGCCCCAAGTGAACCTCCTCCAGTGAACCCCCAATCACCTACACCCTGCATCAATGTTTATCCACTGCCTCAGTTGTAACCCTTCTGTGATCCAAAATGCCTTCAAAAATAAAGCCAACAAAATAACCAAATACAACTAATAAGAAAATGAAATAATAGCGATAGTTTTTAAAATAAAATAAAAACAAAAAATTTTAAAATTGGAAAAATAAAAAATAATTTTAAAATATAAAATTGAATACTTTTTTTTTTACATTATGTGTTTCATCACTGTAAGATCTGTTTTCTTGTATGTACAGTGACATTTTCTTCTGTTTATTCTCCATCTTATTTTATTCATTTTGTCTTCAAAGAAGCTTTAGGTTACAGAAAAGTCACATATAGATATAGGAGATTCTCATATACCCAACATCCTTCCCCTTTTCCCCTTCCCCCTATTAATAATATTTTACATGTGGATGGCACATTTGTTATAGTTGATGTACAAATATTTAAATATTGCTACAAACCATGGTCAATGATATACATTATGGTTTACATTTTGGTCCATACACTTTTATAAGGTTTGATACACTTTTAAAAAGTATTCTTCAGGATAGACCACATGCTAGGCCACAGAAAAACTCTCAATGAATTCAGAAAGATTGAAATTATACAAAGTAGTTTCTCTGACAACAATGGAATGAAACTGGAAATATGTAAGGGGCAGGAAAGCAGATTAGGCACAAAAATATGGCAGTTAAACAACACACTCTTAGACAAACAGTGGGTCAAGGAGAAAATTGCAAAGGAAATCAGTAACTACTTTGAAACAAATGAAATTGACAACTCAATGTATGAATACCTATGGAATGCAGCAAAAGATGCACTGAGAGGGAAATTCATAGCCATAAATGTCTATATTAAAAAAGAAGAAAGAGCTAAAATCAAAGACCTAACTTTGCACCTGGAGGAATTAGAAAAAGAAGAACATACTAATCCAAAAATAAGTAGAAAGGAGGACATAACAAAGATTAGAGCAAAGTTAAATGAAATTGAAAATAAGAAAGCACTAAAAAAATAAACAAAACCAAAAGCTGGTTCTTGGAGAAGAACAATAAATTTGACAAACCCTTAGCTAGACTAACAATGAAAAGAAGAGAAAATATGCAAATACATAAAATAATAAATGAGGAATGGGATATCATCACTGACCCAACAGAAATAACGTGTATCATAAAAGGATACTTTGAAAAATTGTATGCCTAGATGCATAATTTAGAGGAAATGTACAAATTCCTAGAAAAACACAAGCAGCCTACATTGATGAAAGAAGAAATTGATGAACTCAACAGACCAGTCACAAGTAACAAAATAGCAGGAGTCATCAAAAATCTCCCAACTAAGAAGAGCCCAGAATGCCTTCATAGGTGAATTCTACCAAACATTTTGGAAAGACCTAACACCAATCCTGCTTAAAGTATTCCAAAAAATAGAAGTAGAGGGAACATTCCCCAACTCATTCTATGATGCCAACATCACTTTAATACCAAAGCCAAACAAAGATGCCACAAGAAAGGAAAACTATAGACCAATCTCTCTAATGAACTTGGATGCTAAAATCCTCAATAAAATACTTGCTAATAATATTCAACAACACATCAAATGAATTTTACACCATGACCAAGTGGGTTTCATCCCTGGTATGCAGGGATGGTTCATCATAAGAAAATCAATCAATATAATATACCACATAAACAGATCAAAAGAAAAAAATCACATGATCATCTCTACAGATACAGAAAAAGCATTTGAAAGTACACCACCCTTTCCTGATAAAAAGACTTCAAAAGATAGGCATAGGGAAGCGGGTGTGGCTCAGTGGATAGAGCCCCCGTTTACCATATGGGAGGCCCGGGTTCGCGCCCCGAGGCCTCCTTGTGAGGGCACGCCGGCCTGAGCGGTGCGGTGGGCTGATGCAGCAACCTCACGGCAGGAAGCGGCTGTGGCGCAATGGATAGCGCACCCGTTTACCATATGAGAGGCCCCGGGTTCG
>JAQZBX010016586.1:0-36381 GCA_029593785.1 Cabassous unicinctus | reverse complement strand
TGCCTGAGCTACTCCAATACCATCTTCCTCTTAATCCTCATTTTTCTATTGATTATATCTGTTTGGGGAAAATTCTGTCCCATACCAGACTATTTCACCTGCCATCCCATCTATTTCCCCTACCTGCCCCTTGAAAGCCCTGGACATAGATTGAACCCAATGGAAATATTGAAACTGTCAATGGGTTTGAAAAATCTTTGGGTGTGGTCCTGTCAGAAATAATTGGGCAAGAAGCCAGGAGTCCTGGAGGTATTATAAAAGAGCCAATCTTTCTACCCAACTGGTTATTTGAGAATCTGTTCCTCAGGCAAGGGAAGCAGAAAATGTTTCCTCTTCCACTAAACCTATATAAAGGCAACCCATTTCCTGCATTAGGAAAAAGGTCCTTGCAAATGCTATTTTGAAAGATGCACAAGTTTCTGAGGTGGTTGCTGTGCCTTAAAGAAGGTCCTTTAATTTCTAATGCCAGGGAATTCTGATGCTCAGTTTGAACTTGTTACCCATTTTTATGTCAGTGAAATGCATATTTGCTCTGGAAAAGTTAGGCTTGTATGTTTCCTTCAGTAAGGCAGTAAAGATTCACTAGCCCTTCTCACTATCCCTCATATAATAAAATGATTTCTTACTTTAATGACCACATGAGAGCAGTTATCTCATTCAAATCAACACAGTACATGAAAGAACCTAACCTCAATTTCATCACTGGAGTAGAAATGGAATTTAATGTAATATTAAATACTAGCATTTACTATTTACAACAAGTAATTATTACCCTTCATTAATGTGTATAATTATTTTTATCTTTTTTACAAAAATTCAATAATCCTTCCATCCCCCAATATCATCCCTCCAACTAAACCTGTCTCATGTAGATTCATAAACACCAGGAAATAGTGGCATAAGGCTCTTTCTTACAAGACTTGAGATTTGATATTGGTGGAATCCAACTGGGCCTTTCCTCCTACACTGGGTGAAGTGTTGGCTGGTTGAAGACGGCCTTTCCTTCCCCCACCTCCACATGTGAGAGACTGGCATGAATGTGCCCAGAGAAACTTTACTCCTGGCTTGTATTTTTTTGTCAGACCAATAACCTCTAGTGTTTGAAAGATACTTAGATTACATAAATGTTACATTAAAAATGTAGGAGATTCCCATATGCCCAACTCCCTACCCTTCCTACACTTTCCAACATTAACAACGTCCTTCAAATGGTGAACATATATTGGAGTATTGCCACTAATGGATTATAGTTCACATTATAGTTTAAACCCTCTCCCACACATTTTTGTAAGTTATGACATGATATATAATGGCCTGTATCGATCATTGCAAAATCATTCAGGACATTTCAATGTCACTACTAGGATATCCTAGTAGTAGAATGTTTCATTCAGTCTGAGAAAGTTTACAGTGGGGTGAGGTGGGGTTGGGATTCCTGGGAATGTCATGCATTAGCATCCACATGCCCAAGGAATGTGCAGTCCCACTAAGGCAGTCATTGTTCCACAGGACTCCAGGTCACCTGGCCAAAGGGCAGGGTCATTCCTAAATTCAGGAGAGGTTCAGGGGTGAAAATAGAGTTTGTGGAAGGGCTAGACTGCTGGGTTGGCTAGGCCTGGCTAGGCCTATTCTGGTGGGGACAGCTAACCCACCCAACCAGCTAGATACTGGAAGCACATCCTTGAGGACTGTGGTATCCAGTGCCAGATAGTAGTTTCCATTTGAGAACTTGAATCAATTAACCTTCTTTCTCAGAATGTATGAAACATGTCCATTATTGAATTGGTCCCTATGGGGGACATTGATTTCTAAAATATCATAAATTTACAAATAAGGTTTAGCCTACTAAATTGTATTTTAAGAACTTACTAAACTTCTAATATATTGCTATATAGCCTTGATGTATGTTACTTTTTAAAATAGGCAGAAGCTTTTATCTCTTACTCACAGAACTGTAAACAAGATACTTTTTTCTTTAATGCTGTTGCTATGTTTTGTAAACTGTTTAATATTTACCTTACAAATGAAGAGTAACAAAAGATCTTGCAAGTACTAGGCAGACTGAGATGAACTTTCTCACAAAACAAAGAAAAAAATAAGCCAAAAGCTGCCTGAAAGAACTGCTTCGGGGTTCAGCGGATCAGGATAGTGCTTTAGAACTCCTAGGAGAGTGAGGGACAGAGAGATGAAGAAGCCAAAACAACAAACTGTGAGTTACTACACCTTCCAGTACAGGAAAGGTTTCTCTCCCCGATCCTTGAGATATTTAATGGAGGTAAAATCCCTGGCTCACTTCACGTGGCTGAAAGGGGAAAAGACACCTTCTTCCCTGTCAGGTTTAGAAAAGAAAAGTAAGGTGTAGTTGAGGGGTTTCTTTCAGTGAACTTGGTCAGCAGAGCTGGCTTGGAACCTCATCACTAGCCAGAGGAATCATAGGAAAACCCAGAGAGATAACGTTTCTGTGGAAAGGTACACCAATGGGCACCATCCACTGTCCAGTCTGGAAATTACATGGACAAAAATTGTTTTTAGAGCTTTCTTTACCCAACCCCTGGGAGAAAGTCTGCACCCATTAGTGAGTCCCGGGCATGACTTTGATAAATAACTCAAGCTGGGTAATTTTAAAGACTTAGGATAAGTTGAAACAAATGTCAAAGAAGAGCTGTGAAAAAAATAAAAAAAATATTCAAGAGAGAGAAATTTGCCATTAGAGTAAATTCACCAAAACATCAGATACTTAGATATCAGCAAAAATTACAAGCCTTAATAGGAAACAGGAAAAGACAGCCCAGCCAATGCAACAAAACAAATATCCAGAAGAGATTCAAGATTTAATACAATTAATAAGTGATAATCACACAACTCTTCTAAATCACTTCAAATAATTTAAAGAAAATATGATTAAAGAAATAAAGGATATTAAGAAGACACTGGGTGAGCATTAAGAACAATTTGAAAATCTGCAAAGAAAAGTAACAGACCTTATGGGAATGAAAGACATGATGGATGAGATTAAAAATACTTATGCATTATTGGTGTCAAAGGAGGCAGAAAAATGGAAAAGGGGCAGAAAGGGTATTTGAGGAAATAATGATTGAAAACTTCTCTACCATTATGAAAGACATAAATATCAATATCTAAGAAGGACAACACACTCTAAACAGAATAAATCTAAATAGAAGTAGCCTAAAACACTTACTATTGAGAATGACAAACATCAGAAATAAAGCAGTAAGAATAAGTGCAAAATTCTTATTAGAAACCATGGAGGAGAGCAGAAAGTGGTATGATGTACTGAAGGTATTGAAAAAGGAAAACTGCCAGCCAAGAATTTTATACTGGCAAAGCTGTCCCTCCAAAATGAAAGGGAGTTCAAAGTCTCCTCAGACAAACAAAAACTGATAGAATATGTTGCTAGAAGGCCAAAACTACAAGAGATATTAAAGGGAGTGCTGCAGCCTGAAAGAAAAAAAAAACATGGGTGAGAGACTAGGAGAAGAGTGTAGAAATGAAGATTATTAGAAAGGATAAAAACATAGATGATATTATGATATCACAACAGAAAGCCAAAGGTCAAAATGGATGAATTAAGTAATGCCTTTACAGTTATAACATTGAATGTTAATGGCTTGAACTCCCCAATCAAAAGAGAGAGAGAATGGATTAAAAAAAAAGAGCCATCTACATGTTGTTCACAAGAGACTCGCCTCAAAAATAAGGACACAATCAGGTTAATAGTGAAAGATTGGAAAAAGATATTCCATGCAAACAGTAACAAAAAATAGCTGGAGAAGTGATATTAATATCAGAAAAAAAAAAGATTTTAAATGCAAAAGTGTTATAAGGGATGAAAAAGGTCATAATATGTTAATAAAAGAGGCAATTCATGAAGAATAAAGAGCTATTTTAAATATTTATGCACCTAACTTTAGTGCCCAAATATACATGTGACATGCACTGACAAAGTTGAAGGGAGAAATAGATGTTTCTACAATAATATTTAGAGACTTTAACACACCCTTCTCAATATTGGATAGTACATCTGGACAGAAGCTATATAAAGAAACAGAGAGCTTGAATAATATGATAAATGCACTAGACCTAACAGACATCTATAGAGCATTCCACCTCAAAACAGCAAGATATACATTTTTTTCAAATGCTCATGAATTTCCTTCCAAGATAGACCATATGTTGGGTCACAAGACAAGCCTCAACAAATTTGAAAAGATTGAAATTATACAAAACACTTTCTATGTTCAGAACAGAATAAAGCTGGAAATCAATAATGGATTGAAAAAGGAAAAATTCTTAAACATATTGAGATTAAACAACACATGCTTAATCACTGAGTCAAAGAAGAAACTTCAAGAGAATTCAGCATATATCTTGAGTCAGAAGAAAATGAGAACACAACATATCAAAACCTAAGGGATACTGCAAAGGCAGTGCTGAGATGGAAATTTATAGTCTTCAATGCTTATATTGAAAAAGAAGAAAGAGCTAAAATTGATTATCTAACTGCACACCTGGAAGATCTAGAAAAAGAACAGCACACTTATCCTAAACCAAGATGTAGGAAAGAAATTGTAAAGATCAGAGAATAAGGAAAGGATATTGAGAAAAAATGAAACAATAAAGAGAATCAAAATTTGGTTCTTTGAGAAATTCAACAAAATTGACAAACCGTTAGATAAAATGGCAGTGAAATAGAGAAAACACAAATAAATAAAATCAGAAATGAGAAGTGTGACATTATCAGTAATCTCATAGAAATAAGAAAGATCTTAGGATGATGCTATGAACAACAGTATGCCAAAAAACTAGAAAATGTATACGAGATGAACATATTCTTAGAATTTAGGGATTCTGACTTTAGAAGACATAGAAAACCTCAACAAACCATTCACAAGTGAAGAGATTGAAATAGTCATCAAACACCTCCCAAAGATAAAATGCCCAGGACAAGGTGGCTTGACAGGTGAAATCTACCAATCATTGAGAGATGAACTAATACTGATTTTGCTCAAGACATCCAAAAAAATTGAAGATGAAAGAATGCTACCAAATTCATTCTATGAAGCCAACATCATGCTAAAACCAAGATAAGATAAAGATACTATGAAAAAAAAATTACAGACCAATATCTCTAATGAATATAGATGTAAAAATCCTCAACAAAATACTTAAAAACAGAATCCAAAAGCACATTAAAAGAATTATACACCATGATCAAGTGGGTTTTATCCCAGGTATGCAAGGTGGTAAATCACAAGAAAATCAGTGAAATAAAATACAATAATAAGTTGAAGAAGAAAAATCACATGATCCTCTCGATTGATGCAGAAAAGGCATTTGACAAAACACAACACCCTTCGTTTATAAAAACACTCCAAAAGATAGAAATAGAAATATTTCTCAATATGGTGAAGGACACATAGGGAAAATCAATAGCTAGCATTGTACCCAATGGTAAAAGACTAAAAGCTTTCCTGCTGAGATCACGAATAAGACAAGGATGCCCAGTGTCACAATTATTATTCAATATTGTCCTAGAAGTTTTAGCTAGAGCAATTAGAATAGCCAAATTAAATGCACCCAAACAGGAAAGGAAGAAGTACAACTTTCACTATTCGCTGATGACCTGATCGTGTATCTAGAAAATCCTGAAAAATTCACAACAAAGCTATTATAATGAATAGATGAGTTCAGCAAACAGTAAGACACAAGGTTAATATGCAAAAATCAGAAGTGTTTCTATACACTACTCATGTGCAATCTGAGGAGGAAATCAGAAAAAAATTCCATTTATACTATTGACTAAAAATATCAAATATTTAATAATAAACTTAAACAAGGTCATAATCGACCTCTATTCAGAAAACTACAAAACATTGCTGAAAGAAACCAAAGACTTAAATAAATGGAAGGCAATCTGTGTTCTTGGATTGGAAGAATAAATATCATTAAGAGGTTAATTTTCCTGAAGTTGATTTACAGATTCAACACAATCACAATAAAAATCCCAGCAGCCTTTTTTTGCAGAAATCAAAAAGCCAATATTCAGATTTTCTTGGAAGGGTAAGGGGCCTCGAATAGCCAAAAATGTTTTAAGAAGGATCAAAGTTGGAGGACTCTCACTTCCTGACTTTAAAGCATACTACTTAACTACAGTGGTAAAAACAGCATGACACAGGCATAAGGACAAACAGATTGACCAACGGAACCAAATCAAGAACTCAGAAAATTGTCCTCACATCTATAGTCAAGCAATTTCTGACAAGGCTGTTAAACTCACCCAACTGGGCCAGAAAAGGCTATTTAACAAATGATTATGGGAGAACTGTATAGCCATATCTGAAAGAAAGAGACTCTTATTTCACACATTAATAAAAAATATCTTGTAGTAGGTGATAGTTTCTTAAACTTTATGCACAAAGCATGAGCATCAAAAGAAAAAAATAGATAAATAGGACATCCTCAAAATTTAACACTTTTGCATCTCAAAAGACTTTGCTTCAAGGGTGAAAAGGGAGCCGACTCATTAGGAGAAAATATTTGGCAAATACATATATGATAAGGGTTTAATATCCATGATATATAAGGACATCATACAACTTAACAATAAAAAGACAAAGTATTTGATTTAAAAAATGGGCAAAAGTCTTGAAAAGACAACTATCCAAAGGAGAAATACAAATGGTGAAGAAACAAATAAATGTTCAACATCATTAGTGATTAGGGAAATGCAAATCAAAACTACAATAAAATATTATTATCGACCTATTATACTGGCTGCTATTAAAAAGTCAGAAAATTGGAAATTTTAAAGAGGATGTGATGAGATAAGAATGTTTATTCACTGTTGGTTGTAATGTAGAATGGTATATCCACTGTGGAGGATGGCTTCACAATTCCAAAGGAAGTGAATATAGACTTGCCATGGGATGCAGCAATACCATTGCTAGATATATACCCAGAAGAACTGAGAACAGTGATACGAATAGATATCTGCACCCCAATGTTCATAGCAGAATTATTCACCATAGTCAAAAGTTGGAAACAACCCATATATTCATCAACTGATGAATGGATAAAAAATTGTGGTGTATACACATGATGGAATATTATATAACAGTAAGAAGTAATGAGGTCATGAAACATATGACAATATGAATGAACTCAGAGGACATTATTTTGAGTGAAGCAAGCCAGACACAAAAGGACAAATACTGAATGATTGCCTTATTATGAACTAAATATATTACGTGAAAATTAATATATTACCTGAAATAAGAATGTGGTTAGAATTACATATGTAAGAAAATTTTTCTTAAAAACTGAAAAAATGCAAGTTAATTCCACACAATGTTACTATCAGACCAAAAAACCATTGTACTAAGTGAAGGAGACCAGACCCAGAGTATTACATATTGTATAATTCCATTTATATAAAATGCAAATATAAATCAGTTTATAAAGATGAAATGAGATTAGTGGTTATTTAGATCTGAGGAAGGAATCATAAGTGGTGTGGAGTCTTTCCTTTTGGATTAATGAAATTGTTCAAAAATTTTTGAGATGATGAATGTACAGCATTGTGATTATACTTAAAGACATTTTGGATTGAATATCCAGAAGTACCAGCCATGTACAGTGGGGGAAGCATAGAGACATTGAGAGGTGAGGAATTTTCTTGTTTGTTTGTCTGTATTATTGTTTATTATTATTATTGAAATAATGAAAAAGTTCTAATAATGATGAAGTGATGAATGCACAAGTATATGATAATAACAAATTCTATTGATTGTACACTTTGGATGAATAGTATGCTTTATTAATATGTATCAATAAAATTGATTTTTTTTAAAATCGTACACCACGATCCAGTGGAATTTATTCAGGTATGTATGAGTGTATCAACACAGGAAAATCAATTAGTGTACTGAGACACATTGATAAATTAAAAAAGACAAATCACCCAATCCTCTTGATTGATGCAGAAAAGGCATTTGACAAAATACAGCACACTTTCTTTATAAAAATGCTGTAAAAGATAGAAATAGAGGAAGCTTTCTCAGTATGCTAAAGTGTATATAGGAAAAAATTGAATCTAGCATTGTACTCAATGATGAAATATTGAAAGCTTTCCTGCTGAGATCAGGAACAAGACAAGGATGCCCACAGTCACCACTGTTATTCATCATTGTGCTAAAAGTTCTAGCTAGAACAGTTAGGCTAGATAAAGAACTAAAATATCTGGAGTGGGTGTGGCTCAAGCAGTTAAGTGACTCTTTCCAACATAGGAGGTTCTGGGTTCTGTTCCAGGTGCCAACTTAAAAAAAAATCAATGAGCAAAGCACAAGCAACGGTTAACTCAGGAAAGCAGATATGGCTCAGTGGTTGAGCGCCATCTTCCCACTAACAAGGTCATGGGATCTGGCCCCCTATCAAAACAAAAAATCAAACAAAACAAATAAAACAAAAAACTTAAAGGCACCCATCTAGGAAAGGAAGAAGTAAACCTTTCACTATTGACTGATGACATGATGCTAGATCTAAACTCTCATGAAAAATCCACAAAAAAGCTACTAGAATGAATAAACAAGTTCAGCAAAGTGGTGGGATACAAGATTTATATGTAAAAATCAATAGCATCTCTGTAAACTACTGATGTGCATTCTATGGAGGAAATCAGGAAAAAAGAAACCTTTATACTAACAATTAAAACAAGCAGATATTTAGTAATAAACTGAACCAAGGACATAAAGGACTTGTATACATAAAACTAAAAACTATTGGTAGAAGAAACCAAAGAAGATGTAAATAAATGGAAAGGACATTCCATGATCATGGAGTGGAAAACTAAACATTGTTAAGATGTGAATTCAGTGCAAACTGATTTACAAATTCACCAAAATTCCAATAAAAATCCAAACAGCCTTTTTCTCAGAAATCAAAAAGCCAGTAATCAAATTTGTTTGGAAGGGTAAGGAACCACAAATAACCAAAATGTACTGAAAAAGAAAAATAAATTTGGAGGACTCTCAGTTCCTGAGTTTAAAGCATATTACTTAGCTACAGTCACAAAAACAGCATGGAACTTGCATGAAAACAGACAGATTAACCAATGGAACCAAATTGAGAACTCAGAAATAGACCCACACATCTAAATTCAAGTGATTTTGAAAGGGCAGTCAATCCCTCCAGATAGGCCAGAACAGCCTATTCCACAAATTATGTTGAGAGAACTGGATAGTGTTATCTAAAAGAAAGGGGACTCCTATCTCAGACCTTAAACAAAAAGTAACTCAAAATGTATCAAGGACCTAAATATAAAGCCAACAACCATAAAAGTCATAAAGAAAATGTAGGAAAACATATTCAATATCTTGTGGTACGTGGTAGTTTTGTAAACTTTATACCCAAAGCATGAGAAACAAAAGAGAAACTAGATATTTTGGACATTCTCAAAATTAAGCAGTTTTTTTTGTTTTGTTTTGTTTTTTACCTCAAAGGACTTTGTCAAAAGCCTGAAAAGGCAGCCAACTCAATGGCAGAAAATATTTGGCAATCACACATCTGATAAGGGTTTAATATCCATGATATATAAGCAGATCACACAACTCAACAATATAAGTCAAAGTTCCTGATTAAAAGATGGGCTAAAGACTTAAAAAGACAATTGTCCAAAGGAGAAGGACAAATGGTGAAGAAACACATGAAAAACTGTTTAATATCACTAGCAATTAGGGAAATGTAAACAAAAATTACAATGGGATATCATTTCACCACTATTAGACTGGTTGCTACTAACATGTTGGACAACTGTAAATATTGGGGAGGATGTGGAGAGATAGGAATGCTTATTCACTATTGGTAGAAATAGTGAATAAGAACGGTACATTCACCATGGAAGGCATTTGGTAACTCCTAACCAAGTTGAATATAGACTTGCCATGTGACCCAGCAATACCTTTACTCAGAACTGAGAGAAGAGACATGAGCAGACATCTGCATACCAATGTTCATAGTAGCATTATTCAGGATTACCAAAGGTTGCAAACAACCCAGGTATACACCAAATGAGGAATTGATGGAAAAATTGTGGTGTATACACACAATGGAATATTATGCAGTGATAAGAAGTGAAGTCATGAAGCATATGACAACATGGATGAACCTGGAGGACACAATGTTGAGTGAAGCAAGTCAGCCACAAAAAGACAAATATTGTATGATTGTGCTATTATGAACTCAATATATTATGTAAACTTAAGGAGTTAATAATTAGAATATAGGTCACCAGGAAATAGAATGAGGGTAGAGAATTGAAAACTGAAGTTTAATGTTTGCAGAATTGATAGAAAGGTTGTTTGTAAATCTTTGGAAATGAATAACGAATACCAGCGTTGAAAACCCATCATAGTGTTTTTAACTAGCAGAGGTATATATGGATATGACAGTGATTGAAAGGGAAAGTCTAATGTCATGAGTGTTGGTAGAAGGAAAACAAAATTGAAACATGAGACTGTATAAGATAATCAAACCTCATGTAAATTACAAATATGTGTGTTATTGCATACATGTCTGTTTTTAAAAATATATAATTTCAAATGTACTAGAGAGAAGGAAAAAAGAATAGCAATTATCTAAGACAGGGAAAGCATAAAGATATTCAGTAATGAGTTTTGTTTTTTTATGATTAACATTATTTGAATAATGAAAGTGAGATAAGAATTATTAAAGTGATGAATGCACAACTATGTGATAATCAAATACCAATGATTGTAAAGTTTGGGTGAATATATACTTTATTAATATGTATCAATAAAATTGATTTGTTTAAAAATATTACACAGTCAAAACCAAAATGGTAACTGTTCACTTGCTAACATGGCTACAACTAAAAATTTAGATAACAAATCTTGGCAAGGATGTGGAGAAAATGGAACCCTCATATATTGCTGGTAGGAATGTAAAACGGTGGTGCTTCTTTGAAAAACAGTCTGGCAGTTCCTCAAAATATTTAACATAGAGGTACCATTAGACCCAGCAGTTCTACTTATAGGTATATATCCAAGAGAAGAGAACACACAGACCCACAAATAACTTGCAACTTCTCCCCATGTATTCCCTGTTTTATTTTGCAACCTTGACATCTGAAACTCCTGTACACATCCCTCAATATTTATTAATGAAGCAATATCAGTCATTTCAGAACCTACCAAGCAAATTCTAATCATATTTAGCCCACCTAACATGTAAAATAGTCTAAAGCTTAAACTTCAAGTGAACTAAGCATGTTTCAGTCTATGCATACCTAGAGATTAATCTATCTCTAACACCAGAATCTTATATCCCTCACTCACCATGCACATAATGTCACTCTCTAGTCATGCAACATATGAGTTAGTATGATGACCATCTGCCATATTCCCCATATTGCACTGCTATCTTTGCCTCAGCTTTCATAAGCACACCTAACTTTTTGTTCAATCTCCTAAAACCCCTAAGCACTTCCAACTTGGTGGGGGAGACTGGAGGACTTTCCTCTTTTATTTGTGGTACTAGCCTTTGCTGAATAAACTCTTTCTCTTCTCAAAATACTCATGAACTTAGTTGACACTTTGTTCTGCATTGGCAAGGCTCACTTTGCTGCAAAACCAATTTGGCAACCTAACAAAAAAAAATAATAAGAAAATGAAACAATAATTAAAGAAATAACCAATAGAATGTACATCATGCCAAAATCCTCAGGAATAGGAAATGAACTATGGAATAAAGTGGACTTAATGGTATTCTACTATAGATTTATTGTGATTCTAGCAATGGAAGAACTTGTATAATTGATGTGGAGGCAGTGAAAGTTCTGAGGGCAGAGGGGAGAGGGAAAAACAAGTGTAATGTGGAAACATTTTTGGGACTTGAGTATTGTCCTGAAAGTCATTGCAATGACAGATACAGGTCATTATAAATCTTGTCATAGTCTACAGAATTGTGTGGGAGAGAGTGTAAACTAAAATGTAAATTTAATCTATGGTTAGTGGCAATGCTCCAAAATGTGTTCAATTGCAGTGAATGTAACTCAGTAATGAAGGATATTGTTAAGGTAGGAAAATGATGGATGTGTGGGGAGTGAGGCATATGGGAACCCCCATATTTTTATATGACATTTGTATAAGCTAAGAATCTTTTTAAAAATTAAAAATATATATTTTATAAAATAACCAATAACATACAAAAATTAAAACAATTTGAAATAATAAAAAATAAAAATATTAGACATTGTGTCTTTCATCACTGAAAGATCTGTTGTCTGGTATGTAGAGTGACATTTTCTTCCATATATTCCCCCGGTGTCTCTTTTTTCATTTTTTATTTTTTCATTTTATCTTCAAAAAAGCTTTAGGATACAGAAAAGTCACATAGAGAATACAGGTAATTCCCATAAACACAATGTCCTCCCCATTTTCCCTTCTCCCTTATTAATAATATTTTACATACAAAGGGTACATTTTTTACAGCTGATGAACAAATATTGAAGGATTGCTACTAACCATGATCAATGGTTTACATTATAGTTTGCATTTTGGATTGCACAATTTAATAGGTTTTGACAAAATTTGAGGTGGCCTATATGCATTATTACAAGATCAGGAAGAACAGTTCTAATGCCCTGAAAATGTCCTAACATCCATCTATTCTATTTTTTCTCCCCCTCCCCTCAAAACCTACGGTAATCTCTAAGTTTCCATTTTTGAAGAATATGATTCATAGCTACTTGTGATACTATTGAGGGTTTGTTTTGTTGGCTTCATTTTTGGAAAGGTTTTGGATCACAGAAGAGTGACAGCAGTGGTGGAGTAGGATCACTGGTATGGAGTTTCAGTGATGTGGGGATGCATGGGAAGGTGTTCACCTGGGGCATGACTCTAAGACATATGAATAAGTTCAAGTGTTCCTGGAACATTGTCTTCATGGGTGAAGATCCACACAATAAGTGAAAGAATATTAAATTCCCATCTTGGGGAGTTCTGCTACATTCTCTAATATGACAGCAAGAATCGCTAGAGTACAAGAGCAATGTCTAGTGAAGGAAGACAAACCATTATGCCAGGCCCTTGACATTGATGATTGTACTTATGAACCTTTTCTTATGAAATTGAAACCTAGCCTAGTAATATATGCTGCCTAAGATTTACCTCCTGAAAGCCTCTTTGTTGTTCAAATGTGACCTCTCTCTAAGCCAAACTCAGCATATAAACACACTAGTTTCCCACTGCTGTGGGACATGATTTCTGGGGAGGAGCCCCCCAGGCACCAAGGGATTATTACCAGGAACCAACTAGCAATGCATCTGGAAAAAGACCTTGACCAAAAGGTGGAAATGAGTTTTTATGACTAAGAGAATTCAAAATGAGCTGGGAGGTCATTCCAGAGGTAAGGTTTATGAAAGTCTTAGCAGGATCTCATTGAATGACACAGTAAACAGTGCCTACAATTGTGTGGTTCCTGAGAGCTCTATAGATATCCAGAAATTATAAGCAGACAGCTCAGGAATTCAGCAGCCTGTCAGTGGGACTTACTTTCAAATTTATGCTACCCAGTGTAACACACTCATTTATAGGATCTCTACACATGGCTCTTCTGCCCCTTTTATTTGAAACTATAATTAGCACTATAGTTGATAAAAAATATGTCTCAGAGACTTGAATCTTTGGTCTGTCCATGTGACAGTTTAGCCCTGAATTTTAGCAGACTTGCAACACCTACTTTCCAGTTCATTGGACCCACAAAGGACAATTAACAAGAAGATGATTATGGACAACTCCCATCCCACAGAACAGAGAATGTCAGCAAGTGCAAGCAAGATAGCTCTATCCATCTGCCCTATGGGATCTAAGCCCCCTCTCGATTAGAAGCAAAGTAGGCAACAACATCCCAAACTCCTCAAGACTGGGGAATGAAAAATGGACTAAATATTAATAATATTATTAATAATATTAATAATAATAATATTAACAATAATATTAATGATATTAATATTAATATTCTGCTATAGACTTATTATTATTCTAGCAATGAAGGAACTCTAATCATTGGTGTAAAGGCACTGGTCAATAGAGGTTCTGAGGGGAGGGAGAGGGAAGAATAGATGTAATATAGGAGAATTTTTGGGATATTGGATTTGTCCTGCAGGACATTGCAGTGATGGATATAGGCCATTAAAAAACTTACAAAATTGTGCAGGGCATAGTGTAAACTATACTGTAACCTGTAGTCCATGGTTAGTAACAATGCTTCAATATAGGTTCATCAATTGTAACAAATGTACCACACCAATGAAAGACGTGTCAATCTGAGAAAGTGTTGGAGTAGGAAGGAGTGGGGCATATTTTAGTCCCTTATACTTTTTATGTAACATTTATGTAATCAAAAATTTCTTTAAAAATAAAAAAAAAATTAATTACAAAAAAAAAAAACAATTTGGTGACCCAAAAGAGTCCAGGTCCTTGAAGTCCCTGCCCATATTTTCAACCAACATATGAGGTGATGAACATCAGACACTTGTCCTATTTGGCCACCTCAATCCTTTTAGTCTAGAGGTTTGGTGATTAGGACATATGCCTATATTTGCTGTCATTTTAACCTGTGATGCTTCCTTTTTCATTTTGAGTAGTGAAACCATTCTGGGAAGTAAAATGACTTTTGGTTGAATAGCTTTGCATATGTGCCTACATTTTGTTAAAGTCTGTTATGTTTGCTTTGGGTTTTGGGTTCAATTCCCATATTGGTTATTTGCTATTGCTTATGATTGTAAAGTAAAGCCCCACCTTATTCAGTCCACATTCATTATCAGTAACACATCCCAATGTTTATGAGAATAGATTTCCAAACTACTCACATTGTTCTTTGATTTGATTGGTTGTGGGTTAGATTCCCATTTTAGTTATTGAATCTTTGTATTTGTTATTTTTGAATCTAAATTGTTTGAATCTCTACCAGGGGCATTTGTATATCCTGTACTACTGCAAAGAAAAATTTAAACTCTCTTAAATGAATTTTAAACTACTGCCCAATGTTTAGTTTTGAACATCTGAAAAAGAAGAGAATGATATTTCTGTGCAGAACAGCCTGGCCTCAATATGCTTTTAAATCAGAAAAGAAATAGCCTGAAAATGATTCTATAGAGAAAAATACTATATTACAGTAGACACATTATAAGAGAAGAAAAGTGAGATACAATCTCATATGCAAAATATTTTATATCTTATAATCAGAATAAAAATTTGCAGAAAAGGGTACAAATTTTTAGTTAAAACTATTTTATTCTTCTTTGTTTTTGTGATTTGTGTTGACTTTCTATTTGTGTCTTTCTGTTTTATTTGCATGGAAATTCCAACTTAACAAATAAAAATTTTAAGAGAGATCCATTTAAAATTGCTCACAGGTAAATAATATTGACATAAAAACTAGTAATCCTGAAATCCCAGAAATTGTGGAAGCCAAGCTTCTAGTGCCTTTGAAATCCTCCTTTCCTCACCCTTTGTTTCCTAACTTAGCCTATCTCCCCTTCGATTATGATAAAATTTCCCAAATCTATGGAAGACTAAATGGTCTTTTTAAAGAATTCAATAGTATCATTCAGATTTATAAGCTTGAATACTCAGACTTTTCATTTACGGAACTGCTTGTGATTACTATAAACAACCTAGACATTAAAAAGTAACTCCCTCAACATTCCTCAAAATAACAAGCCCTAAAACATTGTTTTTTACTCTTTTAAAAGTGCATTAACTAAGATTTGTTAAGTATTGAGACAACAAATCATGTTTTCATTTGTATAGTTCTATTATTTTTTTAATTTTTAATTTTTTAAAATTTTTTGAAAGATACTTCAATTACATGAATATTACACAAAAAATATATGGATTCCCATATGCCCCACCCCCCACACCTCCCACAACCTCCCACATAAACATCCTTCATTAGTGTGGCACATTAATTGCAATTGATAAACACATTCTGTGGTTTTGCCTTGAAGCATGGACCACAGTTCAAATGTTGACCACACTGTCTCCCACACAGTTCTGCATGTTATATGATGATATAAAATGGCCTATATCTGTCATTAAAATGTTACTCAGGACAATTCCCAAGTCAAAAGATAACCCCTGTATTACAACTGCTTTTCCCTCTCCCTGCCCCCAGATCCTCCCATGGCCACTGGCTCATCAATGTTGTAATTTCTTCCATTGCTTGGATCACAGTGTCTATAGCAGAACACCAGTAAGTCCACTCTAGTCCATAGCTCTTCCCTCCATCCTGAGGAGTCTGGGATGGTTATGTCCACTCCACCTCCAATTGAGAGGGCATTTATATATCATGGGAAAGATGGATGGGATTATCATTCCTGCCTCTGTAGACTCTCCATTCTCTGGGATGGCCATTGTCCATCATCATCACCCCACCAGTTGTCCTGGGTGAATCCAAAGAGCTGTAGAGTAAGAGTTGCTGCTCCACCAAGGTTCTGGGCCCAGCTCACACATGGACAGCCCAAAGACTCAAGTTTCTGGATGTACACATACAAACTCCAGCATGCAGTATAGGTTTGAATAGAAGGGACAGATGAGCAATGTGCAGTGAAGACATAGTTGAGTCCAACTCTGTCACTTTCAGGAGCACAAACACCAAAGTAGGGCCCACTGGCAAAGCACCTAACTTCATGGCTACCCACCCTGACATAGGACCTGGGTATCTCCAGAGCTCTCAAGACCCCACCATTTGGCGTGATATCCACCTTAGAATTCAATGGGATCCTACTGAGATGTGCATAAGCGTTACCTCTGGGATGACCTCCAGACTCATTTTGAAGTCTCTTAGCCATATAATCATTTGACTTTATGTTTTACCCCTTTTATTCAAGGTCTTTTTCCATTTGCATTCCCAGTTGGTGCTTGGTAGCAATCCCTTGGTGCCAGGAAGGCACCCCAGGAGTCATGTCCCATGCTGGGCGGAAGGTAATGCATTCATATGCTGAGTTTGGCTTAGAGAGGTAATGCATTCATATGCCTCCTGTGAGCAACAAGGAGGTCCACAGGAGGCTACCCTTAGACAAGGCATAACAATAGGCTAAGTATCAATTTCAAGAGCAAAGACTCATAAGGCTAGTCATCAATAGCAAGGGCCCATCAGTGGATCACCCTCCTTTGCCAGTCACTACCCCTGCACTTCCTGCTGCCTTAGAGAATGTGACAGAGCCCTCCAGGATGAGAATTTAGTATTCTCTCATTTATTGATTGATTCTCCACCCACTGTTACAATCCCCCTTGAACATTTGAACATTTTTTTTATTGTGGGTAAAAATAAAATTTTTCACAATATAAACCAATATTTGTAAAATGATATATAAATATATATGAATATATGTGCATTTGCTTACATAAATGTTATATATATATATATTTTTTTTAAAGGTGCTTTGATTACCTAAATGTTACACAGAACATTTTTATACACCTTATATTTATGCTCAGGTGTACTTTCCTCCCATGCATCCCCCATCCATGACACCACACACCAACAATCCTCCCCTGCCCCAGTTGTAACCCTTCTGTGATGCAAAGCTTCTTCAAAGATGAAGCCATTATATTAGCCGAATACAATTAATAGGAAAATGAAATAATGATAAGTTAAAATGCAAGAGATAAAATTCAAAAAAAATTTTTTTAAACTAAAACTGAAATTAAATTGAATAAAAAGATTTGGACATTAAAAAATGAAAAATATATAAAAAATTTTTTTGACCTTTTGCCTTTCATGACTGCAATATCTGGTGTCCTGTCTGTACCATGGTGCCTCCCCGCTCTCATTCCCTAGTGTCTCTCAATTTTTTATTTTGTTTTCAAAGAACTTTTAGGTCACAGCAAAGTTACACACAGAATACAGGAGACTCTCATATAGCCAACATCCTCCCCCCCCCATATCAATATCTTTTTTTTGTTTGTTTGTTTACTTCTTCAGTTTCTTCTTTTATTTTTTATTTTTTTATGTTTTAAAAGATGCTTAGATTACATAAATGTTACACAGAAATTACAGGGATTCCCATGATCCCTGCCTCCCACACCTCCCATAATCTCTTACATAAACATCTTATTAGTGTGGCACATCACCTGCAATGGCTATACACATCCTGGGGCTTTGCCACTAAGCATGAACCATAGTTCACATTGTAGACCACACTTTTTAGCATTGTTATATCTGATATACAAATAGTGAAACATAGCCACTAAACATTGTCAATAGTTTACACTATGGTTTACATTTTAGACTGTACACTTTTTTAAATCTTGATGATATTTACCATGTTCTGTGTCCATCACTGTATGGTAATGAAGAACATTTCCACTGACCACTAATTACCCCATGTTTAATGTATTCCATTCCTCCCACTCCATCCCCATGGGGCCCTTGACATCCCCCTGCCTTGACTTGTTGGGTGACAAGATTCATAGTTACATGCAACAAGAGATCTTGACACACTGGTTTTCCTCCCCTATTAAGGATGTTATGGGAGGTGTGGGAGGTGGGGAACATGGGAATCCCTGTAATTTCTGTGTAATATTTAGGTAATCTAAGCATCTTTTAAAAAAAAATATATATATATATACACACACACATATATATATATATAATAACATTTATGTAAGCAAATGCACATATATGCATATGTATTTATATATCATTTTACAAATATTGGTTTGTATTGTAAAAAATTTGATTTTTACCAGCAATAAAAACAAAACAAAACACCCTTACTCTTGATAGTTTCCTGCCTGTCTATTTATGAACAAATTGGTCCTCCCAAAGATGGGAGTCCAACTCCTTCCCACACATTATGTGGGTCTACACCCACTGATACAACACATTATGACAGAATGAACACTCACACACTCCCTAGAAGGCTGCTCCAGGTCCTCCCTGGCCCAAATACACCCCCAACCAACACCCTAAACCAGTGAACCTCCCTTGTCATATTGCCATAAGAGCATTCCCACCTCTGTACTTTCAACCTCATACCCACAAATCCCCAGTGTTCACACGGATGAATCTTGAACACCTTATGTTTAGTGAAGCAAGCCAGGCATTGAAGGATGAACAGTATGGGATCTCACTGATATTATATTATTTTAAAAGAAAAAGGAATATTACCCCAAAAAAGAGAAAAAAAACCTTTCAAGCCAGGAATAACAACATGGCTGTTCTGTGTTCTGTTTCCATATTAATTGTGATTGGACCTGGCTAGTCACATTAATAAAATTTTTGGTAAGTTTAGTAACTTTTGAACCAAATAACTCTATAAAAAAATAGAAAAATATAGAGAAACACTAAACACATTTTTAAGCCTGCAATTAAATCATGGCTTAACCCTGATAGCATTGACTTCTACCCCTAATTTGCCTCCAGAAAGCTGTTTCAGAAATGTGTCCCTGCAAATGTTTCATAATATATTTCATTGATATGCTGTTAAAATAGTAAATTAAGAAAGAACATATTTCCAAAAACTATCTTCTGTGAGCTATCATTGTTCTAGTATTGCATGATATGAAGTATAACAAATGAAAAAATATTATGTTGCATTTAACCAAATTATCTTTCTGACAAATTTGTTGGACTTTGATGGTAATTGAAAATTGTAGGATGTATGAAGACAGTTTCCAAAATCATTTTGGTAACTTAAATATGTAAGGTGTAGCAAAAAGGATATTCCCTTAACTAAAGCTAATCAAACTGTCCCAACTACAAGAGGTTTACATGCAAAGAAATGTGTTAGCTTTAAGAAAAGGATTTCCTGGGATCCATCCCTTTTCAAACTGTCACATTATACAAACACTTCTTTAGGGTATAGCCTAATTTAATGAAAAAAGTAAAAAAAATTCTCTCCACTTCTAAGATTCCCTTTCTAGTTGATGAGTTGGAGAGTAACATTTGACATCTGCATGTCGCACACCTAGAAAGTCATCTGGGACACTCTCAAATATCCCTCTATGGATCAACTAAAAAGATCGGTAAGGTAGGGGATGTAGCTCAGTGATTGAGAACCTGTCTCCCACATACAAGGTCTCAGTTCAATCCCCAGTACCTCCTATAAAAAAGAAGGTGCATTTGGGTCAATAAAGAAGGGGCTCCTATTTCCATAGACCACAGTTAGGAGTATGTGGTGGTGGTAGAGAAGGCCTAGCTGCACCCTGGCTACAGTCATCCTATGATTCCACCATTGGGTCTATTGGTAGTTGGTACCATTCCCTTGCAGGAGGAAATGAATCCAAAGGACTGCAGATTGGGTCTGGATCTCTGAGGATTTCCTTTAGGAGGGGAAGCCCTTGCACAGCCTTGGGCCCAACCTGGGGGGAAAGACACCAGGCTAGGTTATGAAGGATCTGCTCAACTAGGGCTCCAGACAAACTCTGTCCTTTGTCCTCAATAGATCAACCCCTTCCTACTAATGCTATCAAGCCTGGAGGGACTCCAGTAGACATGACATGCTTTGGATCATGGAAGGATGTGCCATAAATGCCTAGTATATTGGGGAACCATGTGCAGGCAATCAGAGAAATGGCCTGGAAGAACTTGACTCATGTGAATTGGGGAAGAGAAGGTCCACAAACCACATACACTTTGTGATTTTCCAAAACCTGGATCTCAGAGGTGAGTAGAAGTAACATTAGTGACCATGAGGATGAGTGGGGTAACCAGTGGGAGGTGGCTATGTGTGCCAGATGTTTCCAGTGGAGGTCTAGGTATGGTTGGGGGTATGATGCTGAGGGGTTTTCAGGTTAGTGTCTTCTGTGGACACTTGAGAGATTGGGGTCATCACACACCCCCACACACCTAATGCCACAGGTTGTGGTACAAAACAACATTCTTTACCTGGTAACATTCCTCATGGGACTGTTCATGCTGGACAAAACTTTCCAGGACCATCTGGATGTTAGTGGGACTGGGGGTCTGGGCAGTTGTGGCACAAGGATTCCAACTTCTGGGAGTACTTTAGAAGGGACGTATGGGGTGTGTGTCCTGGTAGCATCTCAGTGTATGCCCTGTTGTGCAGCGACCGCTTGTCTTGGGAGGTGGATCTTCTGCTCTCATCACTCAGCAGCCCCTTCAACACCTGGAAGAACAAGGCCAGGATAACTCACTGGTGGGGGAGGCTGACCAGAAATGGTAAGTGGTGGGGTTACTTAGGGAAGTACAGGGCTCAGCATAGTCCCTGAGAGTCAGACATCTTGTGCTGGGATTTCCTCCCAACTCCTGTCCAACCTGCAACAGGTGCAAGATGCCTCATCTCTCTGGATATCAGTGTCCAAGATGCCTCATCTCTCTGGATATCAGTGTCCATGTTTGGAATATGGAGTGATGCTGATTGATCTCTCTGATAGCTGGAGTGCATGGGATACTGTTGACTGATCATTTATCTGAACCCTAATTCAGTGTCAATTACCAGGAAAGCAATCACTTCAGTAACCAGCTCAAGTGAAACCTGTCTGGGACATAGCCAACAGCTCAACATGCACTTCACTGGTTCTTCCAGCTCTGCTGGGGAAGAGTGTCCTGAGGCTAGGGAAAGGTGACTTTCTATCCCATTTCCCCAACAGCCCTTCCTTGTCCCCTCCATTCTTGCTGGCAGCGTTCCACCGTCTGCTCCTAATAATTGGCCAATAAGCCCTGGCTCCAGAATGAAGCTTCTAGAAGCCTCATGGATCTGGACATGAGATCTTTGGCCCTGTTGATCTAGCTACTCACCACAGTCCAGAGAGGTGTCCTCCCTGCAATTCCTAAGGACCTCATGTCTTAGCTAAGCGTCCAGCTACACCTCCCCCTGGGTTTCTCTCTACCTTGCACATTGCAAACCTACCCAACCACTTCTTAAGAGGCTGCAACCACACCTCCTTGCTGCCACTCTATGACCAGCAGGGGGAATCTTCACCATCTATCTGAACATGAAAAACAGCAACATGTAGGAAAAAATTCAGGGAGTCACGTGGGTGTGGTATACCCCCTGGTTCCCCAATAAGCCCTCTCTGGGTACTGAATCCTCCTTAATGACTACTTTGACACATAAGCCTTATCTGGGCCTCACAACAGACTGCCAACTCCTCCTACCCCAAGATGAAACATTCAGTCTCTATAGCACCTACTGTACAAAGAAGAACTAGGAAGGCCTCCTCCTGTCTGCCTGTTGCTCAGGGATCAGTGCTTGGGTGGTGGTGGACAATGTGACCCTAAGCATCATCCATCCCTGAGATGCACAACAAGGCTTCTGATGGCCAGCCAGAGTAAGAGAAATAGATGAGAGTGGATACCCTGAGTCCTACCTTCCAGGCCAAGACTTTGGTTTCGGGGCAAGCTGCTCATCTATAAAACGGGTCAAAATCATTGAGTGCCCAGGATGACCTCCTCAACAACAGCAACTGACTTTACACTCTCGGCCTTGTGGTTGGACCCATGTTCCTGATCCTCCAGCTCACCCTTAAACAGTGAGAGAATATTGACCCACTGGACCTCTGCTCTGGAATCCTGTCAGGAAGAAGAGGGCAGGGGTATAAAAGGAAGAGGAAGGAGGCTACATAGACTTCTCTTAGACCCAGATTCAGAAGGTGTTGCCAGCTTCCAGGTCCACCCTTAGCAACAACATTTGCCTAGCTGAGCTCTCTGGGTGGCATCTGAGAACTATGGCAACCAGGAAGGAGCAAGATATTTCAGTCTCCACCATGCCTCCAAGCTCTCCATGTCCACCAGGCCAAAGGCTAGTTTGGCCTTGTTTGGCTGATTTTGGGGTGACCCTAAGCTCCAAGTGACTTAGGGGCACAGAACAGGTAGTGACATGGGATGGGAAGAATCACACCAGTATGTTCCTGCAAGCAGGGCAGTAAGACATGTCCATAGGGTCATGGGTTCCCTGGAGTCAGCCTCACACCTGCTGGTTGTCTTTATTACCACATCCAGAGAGATGTGGGATAACCCTGCGTTTGACCTATGGAAAGATCTGGCATACCAATTGGGTTTGGCCCATCCAGGGTCAAAGGAGGTGGGGATGAAATTCTCCCAGACCAAAACAGTCAGAGCACCTCCTCTTGGACTGAATCCAGCATGTCAATTGTGGAAACTCTTGAGAGCCCTGTATTCTGTGCTAGGACTGACACGGAGTGACCTGGGCTGAGGATGATGATAGATTGCCAGGTGATGGCCTGCTCAGACCCTCAAACCCAGTCCAAGGTAGTAAGAGTGCCACATGCCAAGGACCACCACTTCATCCATATGGAGAGAACTGACAGTCTGTCCTCTCTCCTTGGACATTTATTAAGCTATAAGTCCAACTCCTTATAAAACTGGAAACTGAGGCCCAGAGAGAAATAGGGATGGGCCCAATGCCAAGGAATGGGCAGATTCCAGAGGGTAAGGTGGAGTTAGGGACATCTAAGCCAAGCTTTAGGAGGTGTCCTGAGCTCTATGAGGACTCCAGAAGGAGAGGTCAAACTCCTTTTGAGCACTATCCCAAACACCCACCTACACTCTCCTCTACTTCCTCACTATCCTGGAAGTTGAACTCATTGTCACTCTTTTGGTGTTTTGTTGGGTTGACAGCCTGCCCCTCCCTGGTCCCTCTCAGGAACAGGTGACCATACTCAGCTGTCACTAACACTTATCCCTACAAGCCCTGGCCCCATGGTGGCCTACCTACCTGACAATCAGGATCCAGTCATGAATGAAGAACATTGTATCATGAACAGGAGGTGGAGAGAAATACTGGTGGGCCCCAATGGAGTGACCCGGTCTTTCTCCATGACTTGAGCAGAGTTGTATTCTCCTCTTTAAATGCTAAAGTGGCAGGAAAATGGTTCAGTTTGCCAGGAGGCTTCCTGGGGGAGATTGGCCAGTATTGTTGGTACATCATTATATCCTGGTACCTAAACTCCAGTTTCTGTAGTCACCCAACTCATTGGCCATCTCTGTGGTCTGTGGTGCTGCGAAGCAGGAGATGGTCCACATCCATCCTAGTGGGGCATCTTATCCCAGCTGGCTCTGGTTAATGTCCTCACATTAGGAGTTAGTGGTCATACCTAGGGCAGTGCCAAGAGGTATACCTGGAGGGTCTTGGATGCTGAGGGTTTGAAATTTCACCTAAGATGGGGATACACTGTCTCTATCCAGGCTCATGGCCTAAAGGAAGTATCAGGAATTTGACTTGAGGAGTTGTGGCTTCTCAGGTCAGATTGGACACACTCATCTTGAACTAATTCTTGGTCATGAGTCTCTGCTGTTATAAAATAGGGAGATTGTGCAACAAACACAGGGTTCCAACTCTGCATTGAGTGGCTGAAGCCCAAGCAGTATGAAGATTCATCTCTGTTCATGTTTTGGCTTCTGCATTTGACCAAAGAGCTAAAAATATGAAAGCTGCAGGGCTAGTTGGGCCCTGTACCCCCTGCCTACCCACAGTTCAGGATTACTGCACCCTCTTGATTGTGACACTCTGTCAGGTACCCAGAACATCTTGGCACTTTTGAATGTCAGTTACCAGGCTGGTCTGCTGTGTGCATTCTTCCTCTTAACCCCCACTAGCACTGCTGAGGCTGTTTTCTCCATTGCACAGATAAGATCACCTAACCTGAGGACTCAGGGCATGGCTGAGCCTGGAGGCATATCCTCCCATGAGTGATGGAGCTCTGAGGACTGATGGGTCTGGGGAGGAGCAGAGAACCACGTGGCATGACAGTCTGCAACCTCTGACTCTATGTCCTCCTTTGTCCCACACCAGTGTGAATATAAGTTGGTCATGAGCAGGTCTGGGACCTGCACAATATGGTCCATCAAGCCAGACAGGCTAGAGATTCTGGGGAAGCACCAAGTGCCTTCCTTCATGGACTTTTCCTGTATCATCATATTTTTGGGCACCTACCAAGACTTCAATATCCAACAAGTCTTGGAATTGCTGTTCAGAACACCAGAACCCTGTCCTCACATGGCCCAGTAAGGACTCTTGCACTCACTAGTTTGTTTGGTGAATGCCAATTTACAGCTTCAATTAGATCCTCTGAAAAGTTGTGCATTAGAGGGACCAACCTGCTGGAGTAAATGTTAGGACTAAATGAGAGAAGCCCTGGAAAGTGCTTCCATGGTGTCTGGCTTTGCACAATGGTTGGGCAAAGCAGCAGGTGTTGTTTATGTGTGGCATTTTCCTCTGCCTCAAGAAGGCGCTCAGCCTCACCCATCACTGGCACTTACCTTTATCAAACTTATTTTCTAATCCATATAGGAGGTTTGAGATGACATTTAAGATAGCCCCTTCCTTGATGTAACCAGAGCTGGGACCACTGGGGATTTAAAGGGGACCCTAATCCCACTCAGAGATCTGGGAATGGGCTTCTAAGAGCTCCTGAATTCCTCAAACATAAATGAAGTGGTTAATATGTGCTGGAACCTTTTTCAGGCCTGAGCCAAATTCAGGGAACCAAGCAGAATGAAATTCTGCCCTCCTCAGATGTCCATTCCAGTCAGGTCATCCTATAGTAAAACTATATATCTTCAGCAGGTGATATGCCCAGTAAGTGAGATGTGACACTGTCAGAGTCTCTTCTAGATGTGGAGGAATCTTCCCTCATTGGGATGGGTGTGGTGTATGCCTGCAGGATCCTAGAAAGTGATAGACTCTGGATGAGTAGAGAAGCGTACTTCTTAACCCAGAGCAGAATGAGGAATGTGGGGTTGAGGCAAGGAAGAGCTGGGCATAGCCCTGTGTCTCACACATCCTATGTGCCCACTTGAGGGCAGTGATTGAAGTCAGTACACAGGCTGTGGGTCACTGAATGCAGAGGGGAGCCTGGGGGCTCAGAGCCAACCATGAGAGAACCACTGCAGAACACAGCCCCATCCCAGCTCCACTTTCACCAACCACCACTAGCCACAAGATCTAGATCCTCAGGTGCCATGGGCAACATGCTGATCATCTGCTTTGAGACTCGGTCCTGTGAGCTCTACTGTTTTGGGGAAGGGTAAGTTTGCAAATTTGGCTTTTGGGAGCACAGTAGCAGTTAAAGGAAGAGAACTAAACATGGCACACAGAGAATACAGCATGACATCATGGCATGGGCTATGGATTGAGGGTCCACAAGGTTTCAAAGTAGCTAAGGTAAGTGGCAGACACTGTTCCTTCTTGGGCCAGATATTTATGAAGCTCCTAATGTGTGCTAGCACCCAGTCAACATCAGGAACACAACCACTCCTTGTCCTCATGGAGCTCCAGTCGAAGGCAGCAGCAGAGAGAAACAAAGTATAACAGAATTTGCTGAAGAAGGGGAGAGGTGGACAGACCACAGATGGACAAAATCCTACATTTGAGGCTCATTTCTAGCTCCTTACAGGAGTCCAGTCCTGCCACTGCCAGCACAGGGTCTGATGGGTTGGGAATTGTGAGAACTGTCCACTGGACAGGTAGGTGCAGACACAGGAGCCCAGGTGCCATGAGCGTAATGTTTGGATGGCTGAGTGCAAGGAAAGGCCATTCCCCTTACCATGCAGCCTGTCTGTCCACCCCCAGGAGCACCACCTCTTTCCTAAACACCTGGATGGACTGTGCCTCAGAGGATTTCTTGCAGGCATCACACCTTCCATGTCCCAAGCTGCTGGTGGACTATGTGCAACTTACCATGCCTGGCTTGGAACTGGAGTGTCACACCCACCTTCTTGCTCAGCTGAAATACCCAGAGGCCCCTGATTCAGACATAGGGAGGAGGATGGACATATCTCTCAGAATTAAGAACCTCCAGAGGTGGACTTTTTCCAGAAGCAAAGATCATTCTCAAATAACTCATTAGGGGAATAGCAGTTCGGGGAGTTGTCTAGGGGTGGGGTTCTTGGACTGGGGCTTTCTCTCAAGGCATTAGGATTTTCTTTGTGTTTGGTAAGTCATCTGGAACACCAGTCATGCTTTTGAGCCTTCCTCTCCTTTCAGCCCAGCTCAAAGTGAACCTCTCAGGAATTCCTCTATTTTAAAAAGTAATGGGTAAACTTGTTGGATACAGACTCCTCAGGATGAGAACTTTGTGTTAATTGTTGCTGCTCTCACATCACTCAGCCAGAGGAGAGGGAAATCAGGACTGGTGTCAGCATTCATAGAGTTATTGAATGAATAAACCAATGATGGTTACATGAGACCCCTATACCCCAAGGCAACAGTCCACTCTCTTCTGCCTCTTACACCACCACTGTGTCACCAAGATTCTTGGGGAAAATGTATTTAAAAAGTCAATTCCAGTTGGGATTGGTATTTGATATATTTCCAAAATTTGATGGTGCTCAAATTCAGTCTTTGGACATTTCTTATTGTGGAACAGGTGCCTTTCATCTCCCATGCCAAAAGTCAGGAGACCCAAAAACAAGACAAGGTGTTCCTCTTCTGCCATGTCCAACTCAAGTTTTTACTGGTCCCAGTTATAGAGTGATGGTGGTTGTTGGTTCTGCCTACTGGACAATGGGCTGTTTTATGGACATGCCAATCCAGAGCACCTCATTTATGGAATATGCCTATCCACCAAGGGTTGGAGGTGAGTACTCACCATATTCTCATAGCCAGGCCCAAATTAGTCACACATATTGCTGGAATCCAAGAATCCACCAAATCCACAGAGGACCCTTCCATGACCATTTTGCTACTGTGATGACACTAGGTAACTAAAATGTGCCCTGATTTTCTTATTAGGCCACCCAGACATCTCTCAAACTTGTCATAGAATCACCAGACTTAAACCATGGAAGTCATCACATATAGACCACAATCTACATCTCTTTCTCACTATTGTCCACTGGCTTTAGAAACTTTCCCTCTTCCTCATCATCTTCCTCTTTATCTATTCTATAGTCATACATCAGATTCTCTACCCCATCATGAGCCTTGACAGATCTTGGTAAGAGAGATGAGTCAGATTGATTCAATGCTGTGCATCCTGTTATGCAGTGAGCCCTGGGCTTGCAGGCATACAGGGAATCATGTTTACAATTACACTGTTTGTGTTCAAACCCTTGAGAAACTATTTTGGGAAGCATGGTGTAGAAGCTGCTAATCTGTGGTATTGACAAGCATCTCTCAGAATTCTAAGGTAGACATGTTTAAAAAAACCCTTTCCCAAAAAAACCTGTGTGGGTGTCATGGGCTGCACTTACATTCAATTTTGTGACTGTATTTTTCTGCAGATAGTGTTCTTAAAGTTGATTAGCTATCATAATAGCACAGCACCCAAACCAAGGTGAAGAACTTGGCTCTTGATAAAAACAAGGGTGGGGCTAGCTCTCCAACTCTCCCTTCATATCTCTGGAAGAACTTCCCTGAGATCAGTCACCCTTTTCTTTTCCTTGCCCAAGAATCATTAGATAAACAACCAAGCCACAGCCCACCTCTCTCTCTCACTCCCCCAGCAGTTATCCTTTGCCAAAATCTGGAGTGCCTGGAAATGAAGAATGAGTTAGCCTGTGCAAAATAAGTTGCTGGGGCCATGGGTTCCTAATGACACTGTCCTCACCCAACTGAGAAGACAATGACAAGATGAACTCACATGAGGCTGGGCAATGCCAGATGGTGTTAGGGTAAAATTGGACTCTCCTCATTTCAACTTTCCCTCTCTTTTTGGCCTCTAGGTCTGGTGTTATACACTCAGACCAATGTGCCTCAACATTTAGCCCAGATAGTCCAAATGGGCAGCCTCACACTATGCTGGCTCTTGGGCTGAGCTCTCACTCACAAGGCTTTCCTCACAACTGGGTCATAGGCTAGATGGTCCCTCCTGGTTTCAATGGTTTATCCTGGAGAATGATTCAGGTGCACTTGAAAAGAATGTGTATTCTGCTCTTTTTGGATGAAATGTTCTATACATTTTTTACATCTTGTTGAATCATACTGTTATTCAGATTTTCTATTTCCTTATCAATCTTCTATCTAGACATTTTATCCAGTATTTAAGGTTGCATAATGGAATCTCTAAATATTATTATAGAACTATTTGTCCCTTCACTTCTGTCAATGTTTGCTTTCTATATTTTGGGGCCTTTTTGTTAGGTGCATAAATGTTTATAATTATTAAATCTTTTTGTTAAGTAGGCTCTTTTATCAATATATAATGTAATACCCAAGAGCTATAAAGAGAATATCTAAAAATCTTTACAAATAAATTTAGAAAAAAATCAAACTGGCTCATTATTAAAGATCATCTAAGTAGAAGGGAAGACAGTATTTGAGGAGGAAATGAGGGGCCAAAAAAAGGTAAAAGATACTTAAAACAACCAGCAAAATCATAGAAGTAAACCTTATCTTATTTTATCTTAATTACCTTAAATGTAAATGTATTAAACTCTGTTTTGGTGTGTCAGACTGCTATAACAAATACCACATCATAAGTTGTGTAAAACAATGCGAATTTATTGTTTTATGCTTTCATAGGCTAGAAACATTGTTCCTTCCTGGGTTCAGTAGCTATCTGGTACTGACTTGACACAATGCTTTCCAATTTCATTCCATTGTGGTTAGAGAAATTACTTTGTATAATTCCAATCTTTCTGAATTCAATGAGAGTTGTTCTATGGCCTAGCATAAGTCTATCTTAGAGAATGAGCTGTGTGCACTCAAGAAAATTGTATATCCCACTGCATTTGGGTTTCATGTTCTGTATTTGTATATTAAGTCCAGATCCTCTAATTCAAAGTCTTTGTTACTTTATTGATTCTCTTTTGAGATGTTCTGTCTAGTGGCAATAATGGTGCATTAAAATTCCCCATGATAATTGTAGATGCTTCTATTTCTCCACTTAGTTTTTCCATGGCTTGCTTCATGTATTCTGAGCACCGTGTTTAGTTACATAAATGTTTATGATTGTTCTTTCTTCCTGCTAGATTATTACTTTTCTTAATATATAGTGTCATTTTTTGTCTCTTACAATAATTTCACATTTAAAGTTTCTTTCCTCCATTATTGGCATAACTACTTTTGCATATTTTTGGTTATTACTTGTGTGTAAAATAATTTTCCAATTTCCCCTTGCAACTTCTCTGTGTTCCTTGGTCTAAGGTGAATTATTTCTTGTACACAGACAATAGATGGGTCATATTTCCTTATCAATTCTGCCAATCTGTGTCTTTTAATTGGAAAATTTATGCCATTATCATTCAATATTATGACTGCCATGGCATAACTTACCTTAACAATTTTTTAATTATATCTATATATGTCATATTTTCTTTTTATTTCCCTTTTTATCCTTTTAGTTACTCGTATCAATTATCTTCCTGTCTACACTCTTCCAACCCTCTATCTCCTGCTTTTTTCCCTTTCAACCTAAATCATTCCCTTTAGCATTTTTTGAGGCACAAAATTTTTGTTGACAAACTCACAAAATTAATATTTTTCTTTGGATCTTTTGAAGACTTCATCATTTTTTATTTGCCAGTTTTGCTAGATACAGACTTCTGGGCTGGCAGCTTTTTTCTCCTAGCTCTTTCACTATGTCATACACAAGTAGTGAGAATAAATTAGTAATCAAAATCCTCCCAACCCAGAATAGTTCAGGAGCAGATGGCTTCACATATGAATTCTACCAATCATATTTGACACAACTAACATCCATCCTGCTTAAACTCTTCTGAAAATAAAAGTGAAGGGAAAATAACCTAACTTATTCTATGATGTCAACATAACCCTAATACCAAAGACACATAAAGGAACAGCAAGAAAATCAAACCACAGACCAATCTGTCTAATGAACCTAGATGCTAATTACTAATAATCATATGATTACTTGCTAATCATATTCAACAACACATCAAATGAATTATAAACCATGATCAATTTAGTTTTATCGCAGATATGCAAAGGTTATTCAACATAAGAAAATCTCAACCAATGTAATTCACCACATTAAAAGATCAACCAAAAGCAAATAAACAAACAAACAAATGACCATCTAGAGGCAGAAAAACAACTTGACAAGATTCAGCATCCTTGCTAACACTCCAAAAGATAGGAATAGTAGGAAATTTCCTCAACATGTTAAAGAATATATCTGAAAAATCCTCAGCTAATATTATACTCAATGTTGAAAAGCTAAAGAATTTCCCTATAAAATCTGGAAAAAGATCAGGGTGCCCACTGTCACTGTTCTTATTTACAATTTTATTAGAAAAACTTGCTAAAGAACTTAGGCAAAAAATGAAATAAAAGGAATCTCAATTTGAAATGGAGAAATAAAACTTTCCCTATTTGCAGATGACATGATCCTATATGCATAAAGCCCCCCAAAAACTATAACAGAACTTCTAGAGCTGATAACGAGTTCAGTAAAGTGACAGGATATAAAATCAACACGCAAAAATCAATAATAATTCTGTACTCTACTAATGAGCAATCTAAGGAGGAATTTAAAAAATTCATTTACATTAGCAATTTAAAAAATCATTTAAGTAGGAAAAAAATTAACTGAAGATGTAAATAACTTGAACAAAGAAAATTACACAACATTGAAGAAAAAATAAGGAAGACCTAAAAAATGGGTGAATATTCCATTTTCATGGATTGGAAGACTAAATATCATTAAGATGTAGATCTTAGACAAATTGATTTACAGATTTTACACATTTCCCATAAAAATTACAATAACAATTTTTACTGAACTGAAAAATCCAATTATGAAATTTATTTAGAAGAGAAAGAGGCCACAAAGAGCCAAAAACATATTTTCAAAGTATACAAAATTGGAGGAATCAGGCTACCTGACTTTAAATTGTACTATAAAGCTACAGTAGTCAAAACTGCATGGTAATGGCATAAGGAAAGACATATTGACCAATGGAACTGATTTGAGAGTTCTGATATAGACCTACCACATAGAGCCAAATGAAATTCAACAAAGCCATCAAGCCCACTCAACTGGGAGAGAATAACCTCTTCAACAAATGGTTTTGGGATAAATGGATATCCATATCAAAAAGAATTAAAACAATGCATCATCTCATGTCTTATACAAAAATTAACTCAATGAGCATCAACAATACAAGACGCAAGACCATAAAGATCCTAAAAGATAATACATGGGAGCATCTTCATGAACTTGTAGTAGGAAATTCTTTCATAAACTTTGCATGCATAACATGAGCAATAAAACAACAACAAAAAATAAATGGGATCTCTTCATAATTAAAAAAAATAAAAAATTATGATTCAAAGGAGTTTGTCAAGAAAGTGGAAAGGCAGCCTACTTAAAGGGGAAAATATTTGGGAACCACCTATCTCATAAGGGTCTAATATCTAGCATATATTAATAAATCCTGCATCTGAAAAATAAAAAGCAACACATTTAAAATATGGGCAAGACATTTGAATAGACACTTTTCCGTAGAGGAAACACAAATGGATCAAAAGCATATGAAAGATGCTCAACATCACTTGCTATTAGGGAAATGCAAGTAAATTCTATGATGAGATATCATCTTACCCCTATTAAGATGTCTTCCATTTTTTTAAAAAAGACAGAAAATGACAAGTGTTTGGTAACATGTGGAGGAGTGGAAATACTGCTGGTGCAAATGTAGAATTGAGCATCCGATGTGGATTATTTTGCCCTTTCTCAAGAAGCTAAATAGAATATTGCCAAATGACCCAGCAATTCCATCATTTGATAAATACCTAGAAGAATTGAATGCAGGGACACAAACAGATATATGCACTTCAATACTCATAGTGGCATTATATAATATTGCCAAATTTGGAAGCAACCCAAGTTTCAATAAACAGAAGATGGATAAACAAAATGTGATATATATATACAATGAAATATTATCCCATTGAAGAAAAAAGAAGTTTTGACCTTTGAGACATAATGGATGAATCTTGAAGACCTTATATTGAATGAAGTAAGCCAGTCACTAAAAGACAAATATTTCAAGATATTACTGACAAGATCTAAGCATATTGAGCAGTCTCTAAGAGATGGAGTTTTGATGATAGGTTACCAAGAGACAGAAAGGGAGTAGAGAGTGGTGAGCTGATGCTCAACCTTGGCAGAACCTATAATAAGATTTGGCAGTTGATGGGGTGATGGTGGTAATGGGGTGATGGTGAAACAAGGATGTGAGTGCAGTTGATAGTGCTGTAATGTGAGACTGAGCAGTGTTGGGGGTTTGGTTTCATGGAATTGGGGAAAGGGATGGATGAAGGAACAGGTGAACTCAGGAAAGTTGGAAGTTTTTCATTGAAAATTCAATTGTGGGAATGTTCTTTTGGCAAATATGGTAAGGGAGGGTCACTGGGGCAGGTTATCAGTGTTGGGATGTTATGTGGGAAGGGTTCACCGGGGGCATACTTCTTTGGAATATGACTGTGTTCACCTTGTCATAGGGTGTGTTATCTCAGTGGGTGAAAATCCACACAATAAAGAAGTAAATATTAAATTTCCATCCTTGGAATTCCTGCTATATTCTCAAATAGAGAATCTCTCAAGTACATAGGCAGTACCTAATAACAGAAAACAGACCAATATGTCAAGCCCTCAAAAGTACTCTGTGTAATTACAAGCATTATTCTTGTAAAATTGAAACTTAGCTTAATAATCTCTATTGCCTAAGAGTTCCCTCCTGAAAATCTCCCTGTTACTCAAATGTGACCTCTCTCTAACCCAAACTCAGAAAATAATGATGCCACCTACCCCCTGGTGTGGGATATGACTCCCAGGAAGGAGGCTCCCTGAAACTGATGGATTGCTATCAAGCTCCATTGAGTGATGCATTTGGAAAAAGATCTTGTTTAAAGGGGGAAACATCAACTGCAAAAGCATTTTCAGTGATAAGAGATTTCAAAATGAGTCAGGAGCTCATTCCAGAGTTTACAAATATGCATGGCTCAGGAACATCTGAATAACTGCCAAGGAGAAACAAGCCTAAAATAGGGGTGCTCTTGAGAGCTTTAGAGCATCTAGACATTATAAGCAAAACACAAAATATCTTTCCACAGGCCTTAGCCTGAAATATATGACCACCTATTCCCCCAATGTAACAGAGTTAGGCTCATTTAAAAAATCCCTACAAATGATTCTCCTACCCCTTTTATGTGAGCTCATAATTAGCACTATATCCATTAAATATATGACTCAGAGACTTAAATCTTCATACTCTTCATATGCTGGTTGAGCCCTGAATCTCAGAAGACTTGTGACCAATACCTACTCTCCGTATAATCACTCTCCCATGACAAGTAACAAAACAATGATGATGGACAACATCCATCCCAAAGAACAGAAAGTATTTACAACTGCAAGCAAAACAGTTACTTTCATCTGCCTCAAAATATCTAAGCCCCTTTTTAATCTGAGATAGAGCAAGCATCAGAATCAGACAATCCTCAAGGTTGAGGAATGAACAAGCATAAGGGGATAATGCAAACATGGACAAAGTAATCTTATTAATATTGTAGTAATGGAAGAACATGTAATATTGCTATAAAGATAATGGTTACCAGAGATTCTGAGGGGAGGTGGAGGAATTAATAGATGGAATATGGGTCATGATAATTAAGTGTTGGGAAACAGATGTGGCCTAAGTGATTGGGCTTCTGTCTACCATACGGGATGTCCACAGTTTGATACCTGGGGCCTCCTGCTGAAAGGCAAGCTGGCTCTAGTGGAGAGCTGGCCCACATGGAGTGCTGGCCCATGTGGAGTGCCGGCCCATGCAGGAGTGTTGGCTTACAAAGGACTGCTGGGCCCAGCAGGAGTGCTGGGCTTCATGGAGTGCTGACCCATGTGGAAAGCTGGATCAGCAAGATTATGCAACAAAACAGACACAGAGGAGAGACAGAGAGAGATGCAGCAGACCAGAGAGCTGTGGTGGTACAAGGGATTGAGTGCCTCTCTCTCACTCTGGAAGTTCCCAGGATCATATCCCAGTGCTGCCTGAAGAGATGACAAGCAAATACAAAAGAAAATACAGAGAGCAGTCAGTGAGCAAAAAATGGGGGGAGGGGAATAAATAAATAAATAAACTTTTAAAAATAGAATTGTGTTAAACTACTGTGTAAATTATAGCCCTAGTTTAGTAGCAATGCTTCAATATTTATTCATCATTTTAACAAATGTATCACACATATATGATTCAAATTATTAATTGGGGGTGAATGTGGGTGGGAGAGAACTTGGGATATATGTGTGTCCCTTACACCATTTTTTAAAACGATACTTAGGTTACATAAATGTTACACAGAAAATATAGGGATTCTCATATGCCCCACTCCCCACAAAACCCACACCCTCCCACATAAACATCCTATATTAGTGTGGCACATTCATTGCAATTGATAAATGCATCCTGGGGCTTTGTCATTAAATATGGGCCATAATTCATACTGTAGTCTACACTCTCTCCCACATAGTTCTGCATGTTACATGATTATATAAAATGGCCTCTATCTGTCATTGCAATGACATTCAGGATGATCCCCAAGACCCAAAAAAGCCCCCGTATTAAAACTGCTTTTCCCTCTCCCTGCCCCCAGAGCCTCCAGTGGCCACTGGCTCCACATCAATGTTGTAATTTCTTCCAAAGCTAGAATCACAGTATGTCTATAGTAGAATACCAGTAAGTCCACTCTAGTCCACAGCTCTTCCCCCAATCCCATGGATTCTGGGATGGTGAGGTCCACTCCACCTCCAATTGAGAGGGGACCAATATCCCATGGGGAAGATGGAGGGTACCATGCTGCCTGCAGCTGCAGATTCTCTCTGTTCCCTGGGATGGATGTTGTCCATCTTCATCTCACTGCCATTTGTCCTGGGTGAGCCCATTGGGCTGTAGAGTAGTTGTTGCAACTCCACTGCAGTTCCAGGCCCAGCTGGCACATGGACAGTCCAAAGACTCAAGTCTCTTGACATGCACCTACAAACTCCAACACCAAATACAAGTTTAAATAGAAGAAGCAGATGAGCCATGTGCAGAGAAGACACCATTGAGTCAAACTCTGTCTCTCTCAGGGGCTCAAACTCAAAAGTAAGACCCATTGGAAAAGCACAAAACTCTCAAGCTCTCCAAACTGACCATAGGACCAAGGTGTCTCCAGAGCCCTCAGGAGCACAACTATTTGGGGTAGTATCTGTTGTAGGATATAGAAAAACATCTCTCCTGCTCCCTCTCCCTTTAACTCTTCCGGCACCCTATCAACCCTAACACCCCCTCCCAACCCCCCTTTAACATGGCTGCTAAGGCTAAGATAAAGAGCAGCTTAAGCCTTCCTCTAGGAAGTCAGGCAAGCCCGCGTCTCTCAACTGCTAGCAGCAAGAACCCACCAATCCC
>JAQZBX010016585.1:10502-36462 GCA_029593785.1 Cabassous unicinctus | reverse complement strand
AATTCCAAATGAAGTCCATGTTCTAATCTTCAAGTGACCAGGTCCCTGAGTTGTCACTGTCAAGATGCTATCTCTCTGTATGGCCCAGACACATTTGATTATTCAGAAATATAACACTGAAACCTGAGAGTTTGAGCACTGTCTTTCCCACACCTACCTACAGTGCATAGAAGTTACCTGAGACTTGGGGTAACCCAGACATTGGCAATATGGAACCCAGGAAACAGCTGGGAGGGCTGCCTGCGAATCAGGAGGCCCAAGTCTAGATACCCACTCACTGGTTACCATCTGAATTTGTTTCCTCGCTTGTCAAATGAATATGGTAACAATAATTGTCTCCTGTCATTTCTCCTAAAATTATGCGTTGCTACAACAACCCTATAATGTAAGTACAGATTGTAAGAAACTGTTCCAAGTCACAGAGCCAGTATGTATGAGAGACAGAATTTGAATCCAATTCTTTTGTTGTTTTTATTCCAAAGCCAACATTCTTTCCACTATAACTGTCTTCCACCTGTGTAAGAGAGTTAGGCGGATAATAGAAGCCCTGTAAGTATAAGTTGTTTCAGCATTTAAAGTCCTTGTGATCACATGCATTGGTTGATAAATGTAAAGTGCTTAGAACAATAATGCAGTTCAGTGTTCAGTGAGCATTAGTTGTTGCTGGCATTATTATTATTATATTATTGTTATTATTATTGTGTAGGCTATACTTTTGACCTCTGAATATGTAATGAATCAGTGACAATTAGAATAGGACTCATGGCATACACCTTTAAAAATGAGTAATCAAATGGTCATTGTAATGCAAAAGCACAAATTGGTGGTAGACAGAGGCCTGGATTTGGGGTCAGAAGATCAGGGTTCCAGCTCTAGTCCCTGACATTTTGTCACTTATAACAATAATAACCACTTGGAGGGTGGGGGTTCCTGAGGATTAATTGCCACAGTGTGTGTGAAATTCTATTTGTAATTGGCCCAGCACTATAAAAACACTAGTCGATATTTAGAGAAGGTAATCTCTTTTGGGCCTAAGGATTTATTGATACTCCCTGTTTCCAATTTGTTGCTTCTAGCATTGGAACCAAGATATTTACTGGACTGTCTGTAATTGATGGAATGTGACATACAACTGGAAGGGTTCCTTTCTTTACTTCCTTTTTTTTCCCAACAAGGACAATTGGCTATCAGGAGAAACAAAATCTCAAATGATGTTGTTGTTCAGAGGGAAAGCCACCTAAAGAGATGTCAACCCATTCCAATGCAGGTGTCAGGGTTGCCAGCAATATCACGACTCACACAGGCTCAGATGGAAAGACATTTTACTCACATACAGAAGAGACAGAACAAGGTCACGTCACTTCGCCAGCGGGTCGCAACGCTTGGCCCACGCAGGGGGATGTTCTACGTGCAACACCCCTCTCTTGTGTTTGTGTGCCATAGTGGAGGAATCCCGTTCCCTCCCTGAAAGGGACAGATATGCTATCGGGGTGTTAGCTGGATGTCATCAAATATGCCCACCCAAGTAAGACTGTCTTCAATGAATATTTACATGTGCTCGGGACAATAGGGGAAGGAATGTACTGGCAGCCCCCTTATCTACTGGGAGATTGTGTTATATCCCTCCATGCCTGAGCATAGGATGTATTTGTGGCTCCCAGGGAAAGGCGGCAGGCCATATTAGCATTGTCCTACCACAGTCCACCTCTGACTTTTCCTGAGACCTCAAGAGACAAACTAAATATCTTGCTATGCCTGTCATCCGTTTCAGATGGTGAGCTGCATGTCTGGGGCACGGCACACAGCTCTGGTAGAGATCACTTGTGTGCACATTTTTCTAAAATCTGCTGGCAACATTCAAGGAGGGCAATGAATAGAAATGCAATCAGCTACCCCGCCCATTGCCTAGCCCAAACAAGCTCAATAGGTGGAAGGGCTATATTGCTCCAGTCTTGTGGAGGACTTGAGCTGCATTTTTCATGTCCTCTGCTATAACATGTCCAGATTCATTTATGTAAAAGCAAGATTTCTCTCCTAGCATGGCACATACATCACCAGCTTGCACCATCAGAACATCCAGCACTCTGCAGTTTTGGAGGGCAATGCTGCACTGTCTACCTTGCACTGGAGTAGTCCCTATAAATCCACTGTAGATTTAAATCCCCTTTCTATAATTCTAGACATGTTATATATAGCCTTTTCTAGTTCATGTACACTGATTCTCGGTATCAGGATATGTACTGCCTGGTGGAAGGCACTGATGCGTTGCAGGAGGGGACTGTCTGTTGTGTGATGGCTGTGGTCCCAGGATGGGAATTTTAGGGGATGTCATGTTTCTTTCCAGAGTGATATAGGGAACCACATATCCTAAGCCACATTGCCCCCACCATCATTGGGGAAAGGCCTTAAATAAATTATGCCCACCAAAATCAAATTGTGACTGTCTACTTATGCTCGTGACAACAAGGGAAGAAACATACCGAAGTTCCTTTACCTACGAGGGGGTTGTGTTGTATTCCGCCAAGCCCACATGTGTGGTCCAGGGCACAGGCTATATTTGCAGATCCCAGGGGAAGGCAGCAGGCTCTGCTAAGACTGCCTCCTACCACAGATATAAACATAAAGTTAAGTTAGTGTATTGATGGTTAATATATGTGAAGTTTTTAAAACAGTGTTTGCTTAAATTTTTTTAGTGAAATTGACCAGGAGTGGTGAACAATATGAGGCAACCCTGCCTGCCTCAGAGAGTTATGAGGCTCGTGCTTGTTAATGGAAGCAAACACTTTGTGAATTGTAATGGGCTAACAAAAAATCTTACATTTCTGGCGCAAGTAGTGAAAACTATACCTCTTCCTATGTTTTGAACAGTTATGGGAAGAGAGATATAAGTTACACAAGAGGAGGGAAAATAGCAGAGAGAGAGAGAGAGGAGGGCTGGGGAAAGGAATAAGAGTAAAGAAAGAAGGGACTAAAGCTGAGCTAAGGTAGTACCCACTCGTCACATGTGACTGTTGAGCCCTTGAAATGTGGCTCATCTGAATTAAGATGTAAGTATAAGTTTAAGTGTAAAATACACCCAGGACTGCAAAGCCTTAGTACAAAAAGGAGAGAATGTAAAATATCTCATTATTACTTTTTTATATTGATAATATGTTGAAATGATAATACTTTGGAAGTATTGGCTTAAATAAAATTAATTAAAATTAATTTTACCTGTTTCTTTTTACCTACATATTCTATGAGAAAGTTTGAAAATACATATGTGGCTTGCATTATATTTCTACTGGACAGCACTGGGCTGGATAAAAGGGAGAGGGAGCATGAAGAGATGCAGGGAGAGAAAAACAATATAGTCACAGACAGTCATGGGTCTAAACAGATCCACCGGTCCACAGGACGTTCACACAGAACCTTGTGTTGAGGATTTTATCATAGTTCTTCTTTTTTACCCACAGTACAGCACAAATAGGATAGTCCAGCCTGACTGGAGCCAGATGAAAAGAAATCAGGAGTTAGATCTGGTCCACAGGTCACAATTTCCTGGTCCCTGTTTTAAGAATTATTAATTCCTTTTTTAAAATTCAAAAGTTTACTATTTTTCTTGTAAGAGCCTACCTGGTAGCCACAGCGGGGGCTTGGTCATCTGCACAGACACCCTTGTGTGCGTCTTGACGAGTGGTCGGTGAACTCCCGGTAGGGAGACCTGGTGAATACAGTCTCCTTCCAGAGGTTGGGGGTGAAATGGCTGCAGGTCTTGGAGATGGCGTCAAAGGTGGCCTTGGCAAGCTTGCCCAGGGTGGCCGTGCAGGCCTTGGCTGAGGTGTCGCAGTCCTAGGTAATGGCCATCAGCAGCAGCTTCTTAGGCACAGGGGCTGAGATGATGCCAGTGCCTCTGGGGGTGGGAATGAGGCGCACAAGGACTGAGCTGCAGCGTCTTGTCACCTTGCAAGGGACAATGTGGGGCTTGCTGATCGTGTTCCCCCAACAGCCCTACCACACCGGGGCGATGGAGAGCTTGGCCAGAATGATGGCCCTGCAGATGACGACCTCCTTGCAGATGGTTTGCCTGCTCAGAGGGGTCGGACCTGTAGGGCTGGATTCTCCTCAGTAGGCAGGATGCAGAATGAGGAGAAGGGGGGAGGCAGAGCCTAATTATGCCCCTGAGGCACAGGATCCTGCCTATTAGTAATTGTGGTCTAGTACCAACAACGTTTTTGTCTCTGACTAATCAGATCAGCAAATGTTCCTGCCTGAGCAGACATTTAAGAGGCTAAGGCTTGGAATGATGCAGGTGAAGAGCAGATGCTTAAAGCAGGGGTTCTTAACCTTTCCACGGACCCCTTACTAAGTCCACACTATACTATGTATTATTTAATAAATATATCAAACCGGCACCAACATGTCCCCACAAGAATAATGTTTTTTTGAATTTCAATTCAAGCTCATGGACCCCTTATTAAGAACCCCTGGCTTAAAGTTTCTCTCTTCCAAATGGGCCAGGAGGCAGAGCACAGCTGAAAGGGGTATTTAAAATCTCCCCTGAGGCATTCCAGGGCAAGAGTCTGGATCAAGACCATGGAAGCCAGAGCCAGGATCCACAAAAGACTTTTCAGGGTTCCATTACTACTCACCTATCTCAAGTGGATTTCTTTATTTTCTCACATTTCTTTTTTATTATCTTTCCCTTTTCCATTGCCCCCACTTGTTTTGTTTCATTACAATGATATGCTTTTATATAAATTAGCATTTTTCATTGTTTTAGAGATACAGGCTGGTATTTTACCTTTCCCCCCTTCTATTTCTGATAATAAAGATAGCTAAAATGTATTCAGTAGTTATGTACTAGTCACCATTCTAAGTATTTTAAATGTGTTATGCCATTGAAGCCTTACAACACGACCAGGTAGTATCCTCATTTTACAGATGGGAAACTGAGGTATTAAAAGGTTATTTAACTAGTGAGCAGTGCAGCCACGATATGAACATAGGCCTGCCTAAATCTAGAGGTTTTTAACCTCTAGCTGGGCTGCCTCTCTTCATTTGACTGTCTCTCTCCAGTTTAGGCTCCCTGCTTCCACCCTTTTACTTACTTTAAAAAAATCTTACTCTATTACTTTTCTGTCTCCTTTCATTTTCTTTGGCCTGAATTCTTTGTTTTACTCTTCTGTTAAACTTACTTCCTACCTTTATTTTCTTATTTGAAGTGTCCTCTCCTCCTATTCTCTTACACTTTTCTCTACTTTTTAAGTACACCTTTAATGGTCAGTGGTGTAAATACAGATACAGTGACAGTGGTAAAGCAACCCCACAAAAAAGGATAAGGAGGACAGGAGAGGAGTTGGTCCTCCTTCCTCCAGTTCTGGTGGCTACCCTTTTCTTCCCTCTATGGCAATGGTTCTCAAACTTGAGCATACATCAGAATCACCTGGCTGGATGGCTGGATAAAATGTGAGCTGGGCCTGACTCCCAGAGTTTCTGAATCAGCAGGTCTGGGATGGGGCCTGGGAGTATATATTTCTAACAAATTCCCATGTGATGCTGATGCTGTTGGCCCACAGACCACAGCTGGAAAAGCACTGCTCTGTGAAGTCCAGGGTAAGGTCTCCCAAATGCCTCCTTTACTCTCAGGAGACCCACAGTTGTAGATCTCTCTATGGATAGATTTTTGTTCTCAGGGAACTGTGATGATGGCTGAAACTCAGTTCAATTGTGTGATTTAAAAACCTCTGATCTTTAGGACATAAAGTTATCAGAGTTTTGGCAAATTGTGTCTAAATGCCATGAGTCAAGAGGGTGACATCATCAACATGATGATATGAGGCACCCCTGGAAAATTCTCCTCTCAGAATTAACTAATAAATAGGACAAATTCCACTTGTTTGGAACTCTGGAGGACAATAGAGACTGGAGAAGGGCTCAACAAATGATGAATCAAAGAAAAAGAGGAATAATCTCCAGAAGCAGGTAGGAGATTTCCATCTCGGACCTGCCAGTTTGGACCCCTCCCCCCTAACTCAGCCCCATGCAGCATAGGAACCATACAAAGGTAGCATGGCCCAAGTCCTCCTGCCTTGGATGCAGACTAGAGAGCCACTCACAGCAGTGAGTTAGAACCCCACGCATATCCATGCACAGGGGACCAAGTCAACAGAGACCTAGGGCAGAGCACAAGCAGGTGATGAGTGTGGCACACAAAAGAGACCCCAGGAAGAAAGAAAGAGAGAGAGAGAGAGAGAGAGAGAGAGAGACCGCAGAAGAAATGTTAGCAATAGGAGCACACACTCAATCCAGTCTTTGTTGACTAATGCAAAACTGACCTTTCTGGGCTGACCCACCTTTCTGGAGTGACCCCACCTGGGTGCCTAGGGTGGGACACCCTAATGGGGAAGAAAACAGAGGAAGAAAATTCTAACAGAAAAAAAGGGGGGGGGGCAGGGATTGAACTTCTGTAAGACAGGACAGGTGCCAGACCTGAAAAGGATAAGGAAACAGGGACAGTGAGTGAGGAAGATTATTTAAACAAATCACAGGAGCTGGGGAGAAAATTCTGCACAAAAACAAACAAAACAGGCCAAGTTTCCTAGAGAAGGAACAGAGGAAAGGAAGCTTTCACCTGCAGGTGAAACAATTACACATAAAAGGGCAATCTTAAGAATTGTACCACATATACAGGACAAGAATCAGATGAACAGCAAGAAAAATCTGAACAGTTAAACATGGTCTACAATAAAGGTCCAGAAAAAGTTGGGCCAAGCATCAGAGAAAGCCTTGGCCCAAAGCCAATCAGCAAGAAAGCCCTAGGCAAAAGGGAGAAACTGAAGTTCAGTGTTAACACATCAAAAGAATCAGAAGCCCAGACATCAGCAAAAAATTACAAACCATGCTAAGGAACAGGAAGATATGACTCAGTCAAGGGAATACATTAAAAATTCAGAGGAGACACAGAATTTGGAACAACTAATAAAAGAAGTTCAAACAACTCTTCTAAATCAATTTAAGGAAGTGGAGGAAAATATGGATTTAAAGCTAAAAGATTTTGAGAAGACAATGTGTGAGCATAAAGAAGAATTTTAAAGTATAAAAAGAAACATAAGGGAAGCAGATGCGGCTCAAGTGATTGGGCTTCTGCCTACCACATGGGAGGTCCCGGGTTTGGTTCCCAGTGCCTCCTGGAGAAGGCGAGCCAGCAGAGCAGGCAGGCTCAGCAACCCGATGCAACAAGATGATGCAACAAAAGAGACACAACAAACCAGGGGGCTGAGGTGGCTCAAGTGATTGAGTGCCTCTCTTTCACATGGGAGGTTCCAGGTTCGGTTCCTGGTGCTTCCTAAAGAGAAGATGAGCAGACACAGAGACACATAGCAAATGGACACAGAGAGCAGACAGTAACTGCAAACAATGGGGGATGTGTGTAAATCAAATAAATCTTAAAAATAAGAAACATAACAGAAATTATAGGGATGAAAGGCACAATAATGGAGATTAAAAACATACCAGAGGCATACAGCAGCAGATCTGAAAAGACAGAAGAAAGAATCAATGAACTAGAAGACAGGACAATTGGAATCATACAGTCAGAAGAACAGATAGAGAAAAGAACAGAAAAAATTGAGCAGTGTTTCATAGATTTGAGTGATAGCATGAAGTGTATAAACATACGCATATCATGAATGTCCCCAAAGGAAAAGAGAAGGGAAAAGGGGCAAAAAGAATATTTGAGGAAACAATGGCCTCAAATTTCCAACTCTTATGAAAGACAGAAATATACATGTCCAAGAAATGCAATGTGCTGCAAATAGAATAAATCCCAATAGACCTACACTGAGATATATGCTAATCAGAATGTCAAATGCCAAAGATAAAGAGATAGTTATGAAAGCAGCCAGAGAAAAGTGATTTGTCACATATAAGAAATCCTCAATAAGACTAAGTGCTGATTTTTTTCAAACCATGGAGGTGAGAAGGTAATATATGATATATTTACAATAGTGAACAAGGAAAACTGCCAGCCAAAAATCTTCATTTGGCAAAACTGTCCTTCAAAAACGAGGGGAAGTTTGAAATATTCTAATAAACACAAACTGAGAGAGTTTGTCAACAAAAGACATGCCTTACAAGAATTACTAAAGGGAGTTCTACAGGTTGAAAGGAAAAGACAGGAAAGAGTGACTTGGAGTAATGTGATGAAATGAAGATCTTTAGTAAAGGTAACTAAAAAAGCAAATGCAAAAACCCAATTCTACTCTTTAATTCCTATAAGAGTCAAATACAATTGAACAAGAAAAAGACATATTTCCTGATAATGGACACAAAACATAAAGTGGTAATATGGGACAAAAACATCATAAAGAGGGGAAACAGAAAGATATGGGAACAGAGAACATGTATGCTACTGAAGCTAAGTTGGTATCTTTTCAAATTAATAGGTTATGGATGTGGGTTGTATAATACAAACTCCAGGATAACCACAAAGAATTTAAAACATATACAGAAAGATAATTGAGAAAAGGATCAGTCAGATACATCACAAAAGATCAACTATACAGAAAAGGCACTTGAAATAAAGGAAATAGAGGCAATAAAGATATGACATATAAAAATCAAAGGACAAAATGGCTGAAGTAAGCACTGCCTTTACAGTAATAGCACTGAATGTTAATGGACTGAACTTCCTGATCAAATGACATAGGTTGGCTGAATGGATAAAATAACATGATCCAACTATATGTTGTTTAGACCCAAAGACACATACAGGTTGAAAGTGAAAGGATAGAAAATGATATTCCATGCAAATAATAACCAAAGAAGAGCTGGATACTAATATTAAACAAAATAGACTTTAAGTCAAAGCTGTTATAAGAGACAAAGAAGAGCAATTCCACCAAGAAGAAATAGCAAACATAAATATTTATATACCTAACCATGGTGCCCCAAAATACATGAGACAAACACTGGCAAAAACTGAAAGGAGAAATAGACACCTTTAAAATAATAGTTAGAGACTTCGATAAACCACTCTCATCAATAGATAGAATATCTAGACAGAATATCAATAATGAAACAGAACTTGAATAATATGATAAATGAACAAGACCTAACTGTCATATACAGAACATTGTGCCCCAAAACAGCAGGATATACATTCTTCTTAAGTGCACATGGATCATTCTCCAGGATAGAACACATGTTGGGTCACAAAACAAGTCTCAATAAATTTAGAAAGATTGAAATTATACAAAGCATCTTCTTTGACCATAATGGAATGAAACTGGAAATCAATAACAGGCAGAAAACTGGAAAATAAGGAAATATATGGAAGTTAAATAGCATTCCCTTAAAAAATCAGTAGGTCAAAGAAGAACCTCCAAGGGAAATCAGTATATATCTTGAGATGAATGAAAATCAGAATACAACATATCAGAATTTATGGAATGCAGTAAAGGCAATGCTGAGAGGGAAATTTATAGTCCTAAATGCTTACATTAAAAAAAGAATAAAGAGCTAAAATCAAAGACCTAAATGAACACCTGGAGAAACTAGAAAGAGAGCAGCAAACTAAACCCAAAACAGGAAGAAGGGAAGAAATAGCAAATATTAGAGCAGAAATAAATGAAATTGAGAATAAAAAAACTACAGAGAGCATTAACAAAACCAAAAGTTGGTTCTTTGAAAAGATCAATAAAATTGACAAGCCCTTAGCTATCAAGCTAAGAAAGAAAAAAAGAAATAAAATGCAAATAAATCAGAAATATGGGGGGAGGAATTACTACTGACCCCACAGAAACAGTAATAAAAAGGATCATAAGAGGATACTATAAATAACTGTATGCCAACAAATTAGACAACCTGGATGAAATGGACAAATTCCTAGAAATACACAAACTATCTACACTAACTAGATTCTAGTCACTAAAAGAAATAGAAGATCTCAACAGACCAATTACAAGTAAAGACATTGAATTAGTCATCAAAAACCTCCCAACAAAGAAAAGCCCAGGACCAGATGGCTTCACTGGTGAATTCTACCAAACGTTCCAAGAAGAATCAATACCAGTCCTGCTCAAACTCTTCCAAAAAATTGAACAAGAGGGGAGACTACATAACACATTTTATGAAGCCAACATCACCCTAATATCAATGACAGATAAAGATACTACAAGAAAAGAAAATTACAACCCAATTTATCCTATGAATATAGATGCAAAAATCTTCAAAAATTACTTGCAAATTGAATCCAACAGCACATTAAAATAATTATACACCATGATTGAGTGGGTTTTATCCAAGGTGTGCAAGGTTCTACATAAGAAAATCAAGTAATATAATACCCCACTTTAATAAAATGAAGGGAAAAAAAAAACATGGTCATCTCCATTGACACAGAAAAGGCATTTGACAAAATCCAGCATCCTATCTGAAAGATAGGGAATATAAGGAATCTTCCTCAACATGATAAAAGACATATATGAAAAACTCATAATTAACATCAGACTCAATGGTGAAAGACTGAAATCTTTTCCTCTAAGATATGGAACAAGACAAGGATGCCCACTGTCACCCCTGTTATTCAACATTGTACTGGAAGTTCTAGATAGAACACTAAGGGAGAAAAAGAAATAAAAGGCAGTCAAATTAAAAAAGAAGAAATAACACTTTCATGATTTGCAGATAACATGATCCTATATAAAGAAGGTCCCCCAAAATCTACAACAAACTACTAGAGCTAATATATGAATTCAGCACATTGGTGGGGTACAAGATCAATACCCAAAACTCAGTAGTGTTTCTATATGTTAGTCATGAGCAATCTGAGGAGGAAATCAAGAAAAAATTCCATTTATAATAGCAATTTAAAGAATCAAATATCTAGGACTAAATTTAACCAAATGTGTAAAAGACTTATACACAGAAATCTATAAAAACTTGCTATAAGAAATCAAGGAAGATCTAAATAAATGGAAGGGCATTCCATGCTCATGGATTAGAAGACTGAATATTTTTAAGAGGTCAATTCTACCCAAAATGGATTTACAGATTCAATGCCATCCCAATTCCAACAGCCTACTTTCCAGAAATGGAAAAACCAATTATCAAATTTATTTGGAAAGGTAAGGGGTCCCAAATAGCCAAAAACATCTTGAAAAAGAAGAATGAAGTTGGAGGACTCACATTTCCTAACTTTAAAACTATTACAAAGTTACAGTGTTCAAAATAGCATGATACTGGCACAAGGATAGATATACAGACCAATGGAATCTAATTAAGAGTTCAGAAATAGACCCTCAAATCTATGGCCAATTGATTTTTTAATATATATTTTTATTAGAGAAGTTGTGAGCTTACAAAACAATCATGCATAATGTGCAGAATTCCCATACATCACCCCTCCACCAATACCTTACATTGTTGTGGAACGTCTTACATTGTTATAGATTATGAAAGAGCATCATCAGACTATTACCACTAACTATGGTCCATAGCTTATATTTGGTATATTTTTCCATACACCCGCTATTATTAATACCATGTATTAGCATTATCCATTTATTATAGTTCATGAGAGAACACCCTCATATTTGTACTGTTAACCACAGTCCATCTTCTACCACATGGTTCACTGTGTTATACAGTCTCACGTATGGCCAATTGATTTTTTTTTTTTTAAGGCCAGTAAAAAAAATTTATTTGGGAAATGGGGGAAAGAACAGAGCTTGCTGAGAAATGGGAAAGACAGAAATACACACAGATTTGGTACGGGCCCCTCTAGGCAGAATGCGCCAATTGATTTTTGACAAGGCTGTCAATTCCACTCAGTTAGGAAAGAATAGTCTTTTCAACAAATGGTGTTAGAACTGGATATTCATATGCAAAAGAATGAAGGAGGACCCCTATCTCATACCATGTACATAAATTAAATCAAAATGGATCAAAGACCTAAATATAAGTACCAGGACTATAAAATTCCTGGAAGAAAATGTAGGGAAACATCTTCAGGATCCTGTGTTAGGCAATGGTTTCTTAGACTTTACACCCAAAGCACAAGCAAAAAAAGAAAAAAAAATAGATAAATTGGACCTCATCAAAATTAAAAACTTTTGTGCATCAAAGGACTTGATAATGAAAGTGAAAAGACAATCTACTTGGGAGAAAATATTTAAAAACCAAATACCCATTAGGGTTTAATATCCAGAATATTTAAAGAAATCCTACAATTCAACAACAAAAAGACACACAACCCAATTAAAAAAATGAGCAAATACTTGAATAGACATTTCTCCAAATGGGATGTACAAATGACTAAAAAGCACATGAAAAGGTACTCAATATCACTAGCTATTAGGGAAACGCAAAGCAAAACCACAATGAGATACCATTTCATACCCACTAGAATGGATACCATCAAAAAAAAAAAAATAGAAAATTCCAAGTGTTGGAGAGCATGTGGAGAAATAGCAACACTTATTCATTGTTGGAATGCAGGCACTGTGAAAGACAGTTTGGCAATTCCTTAGATTTCTAAGTATAGAATTACCATATGACTCAGCAATCCCTCAATTAGGTATATACCCGAAAGAATTGAAAGCAGGGATTCAAACAGGTATTTGCATTCCAATGTTCACTGCGACATTATTCACAATTGCCAAAATGAAATCAACCCAAGTGTCCATTAGCCAATGGTTGAATAAATAAAATGTGGTCTATATATACAATGGAATATTATTCAGCATTAGACAGGAGTGAAGTTCTGGTTCATGCAACAACATGGATGATCCTTGAAGTCATTATGTTGAGTAAAATAATCCAGATACAAAAGGACAAATGTTGTGTGATTGTACTGATATGAAATAATTAGAATAAGCAAACTCATCGAGTTAGAATCTGGACTGTAGGGTACCAGGGGCTGGATTGGGAGTAGGGAATGGGGAGTTAATGCTTCATTTGTCCAGAATTTCTATTTAGGTTGACTGTAAAGTTTTGGAAATGGATGGTGTTGATGGCAGGACAACACTGTGAGCGTAATTAACAACATTGAATTAGATATGTGAATGTGTTAAAAGGGGAAATTTTAGGTCATATATATGGTACTAGAATAAAAATTAAAAGATAAAACATAGGACTATATAACAGTGAACACTATTGTAAACAATGGACTATAATTAGTAGCACAATTATAAATATGTTCTTTCATGAATTACAACATATGTACCACACTAAGGCAAGTTGTTAATAATAAGGTAGTACATGGGGAAAAATAGACCCTAATATAAACTATGGACTATAGTTAATAGTACAATTATTATTCAGTTATAATTGATGAAATATTCTTCCATCAATTGTCACAAAAGTACCTCATTAATGCAAAGTGTTAATAATGGGGGGTGGGGGGAGTGTATGGGAACGCTGTATTTTTCACCATTCTATTCCAATTTCTCTAAGAGGATCTTAAACCTATCCCAGTTTAAGCTATGAACTTATCTGGCAACATAGAGTAACTGCATTCCAGGTAAATCTCAGGTGGTATAACTTCAAACTTCCTATGAATTAAAAGTTGTGCTGAGAGAAGGGATATTTATGAAGGATAGCCAAATTGATGTTGGCATTCATATGTACCATTAAGCAAGTGATGCCACCTCAGGAGTCATTGTGTGGACCAGGATCTCACACAGGCATATTTCTGTCTCAGTTACACAAGACATTATAAAATATACATGAGAACATATTCACCGCTATTTTGTAGGGAGAGACTGTGTTATTAATCTTCAGGATCTGTTCAACTAGACATTGCCAGCTACTTAGAAAAAAGAATCACTCTATGTAAATCAGAAAATGAACTCAACATCATGTCATCGGAAGTGTTGTTACCACAACCTGCTCACTTGTGAAGATGTACCACAGACTGAGATTCTGACTAATTGAAACCCCAGGGAATTCAACCAATTGGATGGAACTCCATGATGCCCCGACCACTCTCCAGTCACCACACATATGCCAACTCTCAGAAGTCCTTAACTAAAATATAGTGGTAATTAATTTAGCACAACACAAGCAATGTGGATTAACTAACAAGGTGAATTGCCTGTGGTTATGTCAAATAAGAAAAAAAATAAGATTATATCTATCTCCAAAATATCCGTATCTGGAAGAGAACATAACAAGGGTATGTTTTGGTTTTGCAAAAGACAAAAAAGTATGGTTTTACAAAAAGGCAAAACAGACAAATTTGGAAGACTGTAAATTACTCAGATAAGACTCAAAGTCTCAATAATCTTAAATATTAAAAAAATAAATACATGATTAGGGTAAAATTGTTGAACAGCAACAAAGGGTAGAAAGTAAAAGCTCCAGGTTGTTTCAATTTTATTCTACCTGTCCCCATCCCCAGCATTTCCATCCCTCAGTAGTAGCTACCATTACTAGTATCTTTGAGTTACATCTGAGAGTGTACCCTCTGCCTGCCAAAACCTATCTTTGCATCAGGTCAAACCACCAGAGAGCTATAATCAAGAACTGCATTTATGCTCCCTACATTTAATGCTTTTGCCATACTGCTGTTTGCCCCAATACAATCAGACTGCCCAGAGAGTCATTACAAGGCAAGACCCAGGGAAACATGAGAATGTTTGCTGTACAAATATAGTTGAGAACCTTGCTCATTTCTTTACACTGTGTTCTCTCAATGAAAACCTACAAGAGAATTTTGTCTCCAGTCTCTAAAAATTGGGAGTGGTTGAGCTTCTCCAGACTTGTTTTAATCTAAAGGATTGTTCCCATTGCTATAGCTCCATAATAAATCACCCTAAAACATAGTAGAGTAAAACAATCATTTATTATGCTCACAAATTCTGTGGGCCAGGAATTTAAGCACAGTGGGGTAGCTTGTCCCTGCTCCACACTATCTGGAGCCTTAGCTGGAAAACGTAAAGGCTGGAGGTTGAAATCTTCTGTAGACTCATTCACTCACATTTGCTGCTGGGTTTTGCCTGAGATGCTAAATGGGGCTGCTGGCTGGCACGCTTATATATCACTTCTCCAGGTGGCCAGGGCTTTCTCACACATGGCAACTGGGCTCCAAGGGTGAACACCCAAGAGAGAGAGCTGGGTGGAAGCTGTATCATCTTTTATAACCTAGTCATGGAAGTCACATAGCACTGTTTCTATTGCTTTCCACTTGTTGAGGCAATCACAAACATTCCCTAGGTCCAAGGGGAAGGGAAAGAGAGTCCACCTCCTGGTGGGGAATGGCAAGGTTTTAGAGGAGCATGAGGGATTGGACATGCTGCTGTGTCAATTTTTGGAAAATACAATTGTCCACAGGACCCTCTGATACATGGTCTACTCCGCATACTGACAAATTAGAAATCCTAGAGGCAAATTTATGGCCCACCTCAAATGAGGGTATACGACTTCATGCCATGAGTTCTGTGTACTAAACTCACTCTGGCTCTATATTGTTTCCTTCCCCTTATTTTCCCTTTGCTTCATTTTCCTTACCAAGTTTTAATTTATTTTGCAATATTTTATGTACCTTTCTAAATCACTGTAAATAATTTTGAGAAAAACTGAGATATAAATGAACTAAAATGAAACTCCAGAAAAAAAATTTATTCTTGAATACCAATTTAATTTTATCAGGAAGGACAAGGACATGACATTCAGTCTTAACAAATACTCTCTGATATCCAAATTTTAATATTAACTTACATTTACTTAGAATGGAAACCCAGAAGAGTAATTCATCTTTTCAAGTCAGTTTTCTAATCCCTACAATAGAGTAATTTTGATTTATCATACCGGAAAGTATGTTAAATGAGTGAATTCATTTCATAATTGTTTTGCTGTTTGGAAATATGAATCGCAAATAGGTCTTCCATACTTATTTCATCTATTTAAAATATTTTGTATTGTACCACTTAAAATAATATCATTTTTTAAAAATGATAGGCTAAGAATTCATTAAGATTCTTGACCTAACTTTTTACAAAGAAGATAATACTATTTAATTTTTCAGTGAAGCAATTTTGTAGTCTTCCTATCTTTTCCACTGAGGATGAGATATTGTATAATTCTCTGATGGCATAATTAACATTATATTTGACACATCTATATTAGGAATTCCTTATCTATGAAGAGCAATGTGTTTTATTAAATATGCCATCTACCATATCAGATTTATTATAATCAAGTCCCATTTTGCTTCATTTGTTTACTGCAGTACTTCTGGGATGCAAAACCAATTTACTCCCCTGTATATAAATTGATTATTTCATGAAAAGGTAGCTGCTGTAACTATTAACGCAAAACTTACCGCAATACAGACTGCAATTGTCAATTTAGCCACACCTAAATCAGGAAGCTAAGATATGATTGTTCTGTAAAAGGGATGAATTTAACAGCTCTGTGATCGTTTCTTATGGATGTACAATACTATAACTAGAAATTCATAGCAACAGAATGCTGCAAAATAGACAAGTTAATGTTCATAAAAACCATGAAATATATATGTGAAACAGAGCCCCTTGTGGCCTGTATTAGTCAGCCAAAGGGGTGCTGATGCAAAGTACCGGAAATCTGTTGGCTTTTACAAAGGGTATTTATTTGGGCTAAATTTTACAGTTACAAGACCCTAAAAAGACCAACTCAAGGCTGCTTTCTCACCAAAGTCACCTGCCACATGTTGAAGCAAAATGGCGGGTGATCTCTGCCTGGTCTCTCTTTCCTTCTTCCTCTTAAGGCTCCATGGGCCCACCTTCTTCTGATCTCAGCTGTAGGCTGGCATAGGGCTCGTCTCTCAGGGCTTCCTATATCAGTCTGGCATAGGGCTCATTTCTTTCCAGGGTTTCTTAGCTGCGCAACTGCTCAGCTGCAAACTATCAGGCAAATGGCTCAGCTCTCTCCCGGGGCCCCAGAATCAAGCATGACAGAGCTCTTTCCTCTTCTATGTCTTCTTGAATGTCCATTAATATCAGCCCATCAAGGGGGCAGGGACTCAACCCTGAGTCACACCTTACTGCGGTGATAGAACCAAAACTCTAAACTTAACAGGTAATGTAATCAAAGACATCTCAGGTGAAACTAATACAATCGAAGCGCTCACACCCAGAGGATCAGACCAGTTTACAAACATAATCGCTCTCTTTTTTTTGGGATTCACAAAAATAATCTCAAACTGCCACATGGCCTTACTCTAAAAATTAGAATTACTTACTTAAGGTTTTATTGATTTTTTGTGTGTAAATTTTAAGAGAATTGAATGTCTTTTACAAACAAAGTTAATTAGAATGTCAATCACATGACTATCAAATAACCACCATAACAATCAAGTCCCCATTCTTTTCACACCATTCTTCATTTTCTTACCTTGTTGAGTTTGCTTCTGCTGCCTAGAAATGCCTTCCCCCAACTCCACTCTGAACCCTTCTGCTGGAATCCTACCAAAACCTCCAAGACCTAGATCAAATATCAACAATTCCATGGGTTTGTCTATGTCTTCTGAGATGGAATTTCTCATTCACTCTGCACTTTGGTTTTAATGCTTGTGGTGGTTTGGAGCTATATTCCCCAGAAAAACATGTTCTTAAACTTAATCCATTTCTGTGAGTGTGAACTCAATTGTAAGACCTTTTGATGAAGATAATGTGTGGTCCAACTTGATCAGTATGGGTCTTAATCTTATTACTATAGTCCTCTGTAGGCAGAATGAAATTCAGACAGAGAGAAAGCCAGGGAAAGCAATAAATGAAGGTCAATGGAACACGGAAGAGAAGGGAGAGGCCAGGAGATGCTGCCAAGTGCATTGTCATGTGACAAGGGAGCCAAGGACCGACCAGAACGGGAAGAAAGCATCACCTTGATAATGCCTTGAATTGTTCTTCTAGCCTCAAAACCATGAGCTAATCCATTCTGGTTGTTTAAGCCAACCCATTGCATGATATTTGCTTGAGCATCCAAGGAAACTAAGACAGTGCTCATTAACATCTCCTTGCCTTAGCATATGTCATTTTCCCACAGCCTACTTTCAACTTTCCCCTATTTGATGAGTTCCTGGAGGGAAGTGTTAAGTCTTGTGCATTTTTGTTTTGTTGCAGTCTCTAGACTAGGGATATGAACATAGCTCAAAATGTGGATTGAATTGTCAGTGTGCCCATGAAGCTGAAGTAAAAATATATAACTCCATACCATTATGAGATGATAGAACCTAATATAGCCCATGAGTTTACTCTGTCTTGCTGGATTTGTATGTGTGTGTGTGTGTTCTCAAAACTTACATTCTTCTTCCTCATATCATATCGACCTGAATTTGCACCATTCTAATGTAATATTTTATATTCCAAAAATAATCCTGTTCCTTCCCTCAAAATATGTATAAAGGCAAAAATTGACTCAGAATAACCCGATATGTTTGCCTGATAGGCACAGTTAAACCTAGGGAGAATAAATTCTTCTCAATATTCTCCCATCTAATATAGTTCACATTCTCCTTCAACTTTCTAAACAAATTACCATGGATTTAATTTGACTGATAAGGAAACTTCATATGGAAGCCATTCCACAGTCATGCCAACCACAAAAACTCTTAAACCTGAACTTGTGAGCTAGCAGAAATTATCTCTTCACCCTCTCATTTTTCAAATGGTGATATGGAGGCCTAGGGAGCTTTGCAGGACTTGCTCAAGGTCGCCCAGCAGGTTAGTGGGAGAGCTGGTACTAGAACTAAACTCCCCTGACGTCTAGAGCAATTCTTGTTCCATAGAATCTACCCCTTCTCCTAAAGCATCAAGATCCAAACTGCAGGTCTGAGCCCAGTACAGATTTGACCACTGGATTATGATGAAAGTTTCTGCTGTATGTTAATTCACATGGCTACTTCAGTGTCCTCTCCAACTATTCCATTGTTTTTAAATGCCTGAGCCAAAGATAATATGGCATATATTATGGCATATATTTCCAAATTTTGGATGTGAAGCCTTGCCAAACTTTCCAAGTTTCAAAGACATGGTAAACCATATACATATGTTTTATTTAGACTTGTCATATCACCTTGCTTAATTATAGTCACTTCCTTTCTGCTGTGGTACTTCGAAGATGGCTACAATTTATTGACAATACAACTAAGATCTATTCCTATTACTCACACACTCACCTTTTAATTAAGCACCTAAGAAAATTGCAACTCTCATAAAGAAAGGGTAAATTTTTGTCTGCCTAACTTACTTTGCTCTGTCATGCCTTATGTTTGCTAAATTGGGCAATATTTTCTGCTAAAACCTATTCCTTATGTATCCAAACATAGAATGAGTATAAAACCTCCTGCCTCTAAGCCTAAGTGAATATTACAGCACCGGGATGTCATGAAAAAGTCAGTGTCTATTACTCAGCCATCAAAATCCTCTTCTTGGATTCAGAGGATTACAATCTGAGGGCTATGTCAGTCTCTGGAAGGGAACTGCCACAGCTTTCGGACTGGGTGAGATGCACTCTTCAGTCCTGAATGTCTATGATTAGAAGGTACAAGATATTTGGCATATATTTTAAAACCAACATGTGACAGATAGAACTTAAGTTGAGTTTTTTTCTTTAAACTTTTAATTTTGAAATAATTCCAAACTTATAGGACAGTTGCAAAAATAATAGAAAACCCATACAGAGAACTCCAACATACCCAAGCCCCCAGATACTCAGATCCACCAATTTTAATATTTGCCATATTCTATCTGTCCATCTATCCATTAATCTATTATCTATCATTTATCTATCATCTGTCTATATTCTCTATTTATCACCTATCATCTGTCTATCAAGCATCTATTTATCTATTTTCTGAACAGTTGAGAGTAGATTGTCCTTGAACACGTTTCTTAAGAACGCGTGTTTCTTAAGAAAAAAGGCTTTCACATATATAACCACCTTAAGTTATCAAGTTCAAGAAATTTAACATTGATATACAGCTTACAGTCTATATTCCAGTTTTTTTCATATGTCCTAATAATTTCATTTTGAGACTTTTCTCCTCCGTTCTTAGATCCTGTCTAGGATCACATGTTGCATTTAATTGTCATTGATTCTTTAGTTGCTCTTTTTTTTTTTCTCACTGTAGAAACTTATATACAACCTACACTTTCCCACTCCCAAGCATATAGTTTGGTTGGATTTATCACATTCACAAAGTTGTGCTATCTTTACCTTAATCCATTACCAGAAATTTCCTATCACGGCAAACAGAAACCCTGTACCCATTATGCATTAATTCCCCATTCTCCATGTCCCCCATGCCTGATGACATGTACTCTACTTTCTGACTCTATGAGCTTGCATATTCTATTCCATATAAGTGGAATCATACAGTACCTGTCTCTTTGTGTCTGACATTTCACTTAACATGATGTCTTTAAGGTTCATCCATGTTGTCACATGTATCAGAATCCACTTCTTTTTAAAGCTGAGTAATGCCCATTGTATGTATATACCTTTTGTTTATCCATTCATCTGCTGATGTACATTTGGGTTGCTTCCACCTTTTTACTATTGTGAATAATGCTGTGTAAGTATTGGTGTACCAATATCTATCCTAGTTCCTGCTTTCAGGTCTTTTGAGTATTTACCCAGAAGTGGGATTGCCAGGTTCTATGGTAGTTAGTTGTATGTTTAACTTTTTGAAAAATGCAAAACTGTTTTCCATGGTGGCTGCACCATTTTACATTTCCACCAACAATGTACTAAAGTTCCTATTTCTATGCATCATTTTTTTTGAGTTAATTTTTTATTTTTAAAGAAGATTTAGATTATATAAATGTTACATCAAAAATATAGGGGATTCCCATATACCCCACCCTTTTCACAACATCTTTCATTGTGTGGTACATTTGTTATAATTGATGAACATATATTGAAGCATTGCTACTAACCATGGACTATAGTTTATATTATAGCTTACACTTTGCATCGCACAATTTTATAGGTTTTGACAAATGTATAATGGCCTGTATCCGTCATTGCAATGTCATGCAGGACAATTCCAATGTCCCCATAGTACCCCATGTTACACCTATTCTTCCCTCTCCCTCCCCTCAGAACGTCTGGTGGCCACTGCCTTTATAATAATTATGTAAATTCTCCCATTGCTAAAATAATCGTAAGTCTACTTAAGTCCATAGTTGCCTTCCCCCCTTATGTTTGTTCATTCCACAGTCTTGAGGATTTTGGAATGGTGATGCCCACTCTGTTTCTGATTGAGAGGAGGCTTAGATCCTTTTGGGCAGATAGGTGTAACTGTCTTGCTTGCAGTTGTGGATACTCTCTGTTTTTTTTTGGGAAGGGTGTTGTCCATTATCATCCTTTTGTTAGTTGTCCTGGGTGAGTCCAATGAACTGGAGAGTAGGTGTTGTAACTCTTGCTGAGATTCAGGGCTCAACTGACATATGAACAGACCAAAGATTTAAGTATCTGAGACATATATTTAATGAGTATAGTGCTAATTATAGGTTCAAATAAAAGGGGCAGAAGAATCATGTGCAGAGAAATTGTATATGAATCTAACTCTGTTACAATGGGGAGCATATATTCCAAAGTAAGGTCCACTGACAGGGTGCCGAATTCCTGACATTGTCTGCCCTGCCTATAGTGTCTAGATGTCTCTAGTGCCCTCATGAATCCCGCTGTTTGAGGCACTATTTACTGTGGTAGTCAATGAGATCCTGCTGAGACATGCATAAGTGTAACTTCTGGTATGACCTCCCAACTCATTTGAAATCTCTTAGCCATAAAAACTCATTTGTATTTAATATTTACCCCTTTTGGTCAAAGTCTTTTTCCAAATGTATTGCTAGTTGGTAATAACCCCTCAGTGCCAGGGAGGCTTATCCCCAGGAATCATGTCCCACACTAGGGTAGAAGGTAGTGCATTTATATGCTGAGTTTGGCTTAAAAAGAAGCCACATTTGAGCAACAAGGAGCCTTTCAGAAGGTTACTCTTAGGCAACTCTTTTTCTTATATTGTATTGGCAGTATTGCAAACTAAAACACATGCCCTCCTATATGAATTTGATGATTGGCTTTTTCAGTTTTACAAACTGAAAAATTTTGATTGGGATTGCATTAAATCTATAAATCACTCTGGGTAGTATTAACATATTAATAATGTTAAATCTTCCAATTCATGAGCACAGGCTATTATTTCATTTGTTGGAGTCTTTTAAAAATGTCTTTCAGTAATGATTTATAGTTTTCTCAGTACCAGTTCTTTATACCCTCCCTGGGTAAATTTATTCATAGATATTTTTATTACTTTAGTTGCTATTGTAAATGGAATTGTTTTCTTGATTTTCTCTTCAGATTGTTCCTTCTTGTTGTATAGAAACACCACTGATTTTTTTCATATTGATCTTGTATCCTGCCACTTTGCTGAATTCATTTTTTAGCTCTAGTAGCTTTCTCGAATATTCTTTGGGATTTTCTCTATAGGATTACATCATCTGTGAATAGCTAATGACATCTGCTTCTTCCTTTCCAATCTGGATGTCTTTTATTTCTTTTTCTTTCCTAATTGCTTTGGCTAGAACTTCCAGTATGATGTTGAATAGCAATGGTGACTGTGGGCATCATAGTCTTGTTCCTAAACTTAGGGGGAAAGCTATCAGTCTTCACCATTAAGTGGGATATTAGCAGTGGGTTTTCATACATACCCTTTTCAGGAAGTTCATTCTATTCCTAGTTTTTTGAGAGATTTTTCTCAGGAAAATGTGCTGAGTTCTCTGATCAACTGCCACAACTTGTGCTGGCAACTTTTTTTTTTTTTTAATCCTTCTAACAGTCTCTGCCTTTTGACTGGAGAGTTTAATCCCATTTACATTTTAAGTAACTACTGCTAATGCAGGACTTATTTCTGCCATTTTGCTCTTTGGTTTTTGTAAGTCTTATACCTTTTTGTCCCTCAATTCTTCCATTACTGCCTATTTTCGTATTTAGTTCATCCTTTGTAGTGATTCTTCTCAGTTCCATCAGTGCATATTTTCCCAATATTTTCTTTGTGGTTACCATGGGGCTTAAATGTAACATCCTAAATCTATAACAATCTCATTTGATTTAAAGCAACTTAACTTCAATAGCATAAAAAACTATGTTCCTATACTCTGTTCCCCCCACTTTTATGTAGTTCTTGTCACAAATTACATATATACAGAGTCCAAAACCATTGACTTATCATTTCTTTTTCATGCATTTGCATTTCAGATCCTGAAGGAAGTAAAAAGTTGTATTACATACCAAAATACAATGTATGGCATTTATAGTTACCCATGTTTTCACCTTTACCAGAGATCTTTATTTCTTGTCACATCAATCTATCATCTAGTGTCCATACTTTTCATTTCTTTAACATTTCTTTTTGGGCCAATCTAATGATGACAAACTTCCTCAGCTTTTTTTTCCTGTGAATATTGCCTATTTAGTTTTGATATTGGAATTTTGGAGGCTGGCTTTCAGCTAATGTTAATATGCTCTCACTAGCTTCAGTACAATAGCTCTATTGGTTTTCTGTGAAATGAAGAATTACAGAGCAAATGCTTGGCTGCTAAATGCTTAAAGACAAAATTATATGTTATACTAGCAAATGTAAAGGATTTTAGTGCATGTATTTTTGTTTACCTCATTCCTGGCTCCAGCTTAACTTTCCTACTTTTATTATATCTATGTTTCAGTTTTCTAACCTATTTTAAATTTACTTTGGTTGTATTTCATGAATTTTATAAACAATCAAATCTTCCCTGGTATAAGGTGATTATAGATAAACAAAATTTAAAAAGTAGTATATAATAGATTTTGACATTTGAGACACATATGAAAATATTTTCAAGAGGAAATAAATATATGGTAATAATTTGACTAATCCTAATTTGGAAAAGAGGCAATTCTGGTTAACTGAACTATATGGTTAAGTCAGAATTAATCAAAAGACAGTTGTGGTTCAACTCTTGTTGAACTCTTTCTGAAATTACTATGCTGCTGTTTTACTCTAGTGTAGGGGTTCTTAACAAGGGGTCCATGAACTTGAATTGAAATTTAAAAAATCATTATTTTTGTGGGGATGTGTTGGTGCAGGGGTGATATATTTATTAAATAATACACAGTATAGTGTGAACTTAGTAAGGGGTCTGTGGTTTTCACCTGACTGGCAAAGGGGTCCATGGAACAAAAAAGGTTAAGAACCCCTGCTTTAGTGAGTGGGATGTGCTGAACACAATCAACTTTTTCTTAGGTGACTGACGCTTGTACAAGGGATATCATTGTAAAAATCAATTTGGATTGGACAGTAATTGGAGATATAGAAGATTTAAGAGATGAGTCTGAATTTCTATTGAGCTCCTCCCAAACAGCCTTTAGGTTGATTTTTCAAAATTAAATCTGGTTGCTCAATATGGTTGTTATTCATTTATTTTTCCTGATAGTAGCTTACAGCAAGCAAACTCCCCTTAACCTCTCCCTCCCTAAGAACCCCAAATATTTTATTAAAGACTGCTGGTTGTGTTTACTTTGCCTAATTAATTAAATTAATTATTTTGATTGAGACCTCATTATTTACAGCATTGGGGCTATGACACTACTATTAGAGGTGAGGTCACTACTTCCTAAAGTGGAATAAAAATCTTGGAACAACCCTCTCATACTCAATTTGTCTTTGAAAATTCAATAAAATATTGTTTGAAGATTTTTAAATTAAGCAAATCAAGTACTTTTAGTAGAAATAATATATTAAAATTATGCGAAAGGAGTCTTTTTTTGCCAATGTACAGGATAAGTAGAGCCTGTTGAGGATATTTAGTTTTTAATAAAGAAAGACATTTCACTTGAATTACTGGAGGATGGAGATTGAAAAGTCATGCCCTATATATCTGGTGGTTGGACATTTGGCATTCTTAATGAACCCCCAAACAGCTTTATACTCAAAATAAGAAGGAAAGGCCTCTTTGAATAGAGAGGAAATCCTATAGGCCATATGTGGAATCTGCCTCATGGCACATTTTATATTATGTGTTAAACTGGATTTAACAAGTTTTTGTTTGGTTTCTTTGGTGCTTTTCAGTACTGCTTAGATTTCAGAAGGCAGGGAATTATATGTAATGAGTATGAGATGATAAAGATATAGACATGAATGTGTATTGTGTGTGAGGACATTCTAGTGTGGGCATATGTTGGAAGGTGTGGTGTTGGGAGATTTGATTGGAAAGTCAACATATTGAAAAATGATAACTCATTGTGGAAGCCAAAATAGTAGCATCCCCAATTATATAAATAAAGGTGCCTTGGTAATTTATTTACATACTTTTTCAGCACTGAAGGTCATCACTGAGAATCAAAACACCATATCATACCAAAACTCATGTCTATAATGATAATACAAGATATCAAGCAAAGGATAAGTTATCATAAACTAATTTCAATGTCAAAAAAATGTGATACATTTTAGATAGATTTCCTACTAAAAGGAGTATGCCAGTGTATGACTGAGTTTGTGAGCTTAAATTTTATCACTTAGGTATAATTTTTGTTTTTCTGAAATTTTATTTATCCAAATATTCCTGATAATAAATACATAAGGGATTATATATTTGCAAAGATAAATGGTACATTTCTGTGGCAGTTTGAGATTATTTTATGAATCCCAAAAAGAGAAAGATTATGTTTTTAAACTAATCTATTCCTGTGGATATGACACCATTTGATTGCATTAAATTCAGTTGAGGGGTCTTTGATTAGATTACTTGATAAGATCATTTTAGGGCTTTGATTGTATTACGTCAGTGAGATGGAGATTCATCTCAGGTTGAATCTCCGCCCCCTTTCTGGGTCTGATATAAACCCAGAGACACAGAGAGAAACAGACAGGGGAAAAGGGAGCCAGCATATTTGATTCTGCAGTGTAAGAGAGAGGACTGCAAGAAAACAGAACCTCTCTCCCTCCCCCCCT
>JAQZBX010016585.1:0-10402 GCA_029593785.1 Cabassous unicinctus | reverse complement strand
ATCTTGCTTTGCCATGAGCCCAGACAACAGAATCAACAGTAGCTGACTTTGGTGAGAAAGCACCTCTGATGGTGCCTTGTTTTGGACTTTTCAAGGCCTTGGAACTGTAAGGTTTTACCCCAAATAAATCCCCCTTATAAAAGCCAACCCATTTCTGGTACTTTGCATTAGCAGCCCTTGACAAACTAAAACAATATCTTATAGGGAAATTATTTTTTCCTGCCTTTATGGGAAAGATAAGTAGGCTACATCTGAGATAAGGTGTCTCTGTAAAGAATGTTTACTGCTGTTTTACTATTTAATGAAGAAAGAGCATAAGCATAAAAATATGCCTTAACATTCTATATATTTTATTATCTACATCTCAGTATTTCTGTGTTTGCCACAAATCATATACAACCATGTCTGGTTTGACCCAGAAAGTATTTTTCACCACTTCCCTCAAAAAGGCATTAACAATGTTTATGTTATGCATAGAAAGTAAACTAAATAAGTGCTAAAAAAGCACTGATGCCTGACACAGTTTAATCTCTTATTTTAAACATTTGCCTTGAATTGTTAAATTTGATGTCATCTCTAGAGAATGTTTCTTTTCACTCATTTCCAGGGGTGCCATTTGAAAGGCCTTCATGGGGGTTAATTACATAGACTTGAGTTTTGCGGGTGAGTAATGTGTATTTAATCAGAAAGCATTCTTTGTTCCCCAGATCTTTCTGCTTTTGTTAAAGTTCTCTATTCTGCCTGAAAAATACCTTGTGCCCTATTTACTTTTGTAAAAGCTACTACCCTACCAAATCTGTTTGCTATTTTCCTTTTATATATGAAACATTGATAATGGCTTAGGAAAAAGGGTTCTCCCGTTTTCTTCACCCATCAGAAAAGTCTAATTGGATAATGTATTGTGGCTAATGGGAGAGACTGAAGTCAGCAAGGTCTGCTCATTTATAGAGTATGGTTTTTGATAGCTTGCATTTTTCTTATGACAAACTTCATTTAGATCATTAGGAATAGCTTTAGGTTTTCTTGATTCCTAATTCAGATAAAAGAGTATAAATAACATTGTATAAGCCATATAGGATAAATGGAAACCAAGAAAGTATTGCTGTGTGTTTTAGTTTGCCAAAGGGCTGCTGATGCAGAGCATCAGAAATGGGTTGACTTTTATAAAGAAGATTTATTTGGGATAAAAGCTGACAGTTCCAAGGCTGTGAGATATCCAAACCAAGGCACCATCAGAAATGCTTTCTCACCAAAGTCAGCTGCCATGTGGTGAAGATGGCTGCCAATTTCTGCTGAGGTCTCTGCATTGCCCTCCAGAATCTACCATCTCTTGGAGCCCATCTCCCAGAGCTCCTCTGTCAGCTACTGGGCATAGGGCTTGTCTCTATCAGTCTCTGTTGCTCCACTGTCTTCCCTAATTCAGCTGCAAGCTACCAGGCATGTGGCTTATCTGCCCCTGGGTCGGAACTTTTTGAGCCTCTCAGGGACTTTTGTTTTCCTGCTGTCCTCTCTCTCATCATGGCAGGATCAATATAATATGATGGATCCCTTTTTATCTGAGTCTGTGTGTCTGTCTGTCTCTCTCTGCATATCTATTAATATCACACCCAGCAAGAGGGCAGAGACTCAACCAGAGTCACGCCTCACTGACTTAGTCCAATCAAAAGCCCTAAACTGATCTCATCAAAAAATCTAATCAAAGAGCCCTCAACTGGATTTAATGCAATCAAATGGTATTATACCCAAAGGAATAGTTTAGTTTGAAAACTTATGCTTTCCCTTTTTGGGATTCATAAAATAATCTCAAACTGCCACACTGTGAATAGAAGAAATGAAATTGTACTATGTATACCAAAATTCCCATAAATACAATATCTCTGAAATGTGAGGTATGATTATAAAGTAATTTGATTCATTTAAAAATATACAGTATCTGAACTTATACTTCCAAAATGAACTGCATCACCTTCAGAGTTGTGATGGTGTGGTTGAAACTGGCTTTGAAGCCCAAATGAGTTGGGATATGATGCTGGCTTCACCACTCACTACCAAGCCACTGTACCTGCCTGAGCCTCAGTTTCCTCAGTTATTAAATGGTAATCATGTCTACTTCTCAAGGGACTGTGAGGGCTGAATGAAAATATACAAATTGACTCTCTCATGTATTCAACAAATATTTGCTCTCTTTCCCCTTTCCATATAAGGATATAATGGCTCAAAATATTTAGAAAGGGAGAGAGGAGTTTGTAACTGTCTTCAGAGACTTTAACACATTTACTTCAATTAAACAGCCATATTTGAATACCTAGCACCTGCCGATTTACTTTTTGAAAAAAAATTTTCATTTTAAAAGGTAGATTTGAATTTTGGACAATTCCAAGAGTATCCAAAGTCAATTCTTGTGAATACAGTGAATGATCATTTGGTAATATCACACACAGATATACACACACATGTATTTATGCACTGCCTGACAGTAATGCAATGAGACAGAGTTATGTGTCTTGTAAATTATTTCCAAAGGCACTTCCAAAAATGCTTTGAGAGTTAAAAACATTGTTTATCCTTTTAATGCTGACTCCGTTGAAATATACAGAATTCAATTGGATACATATTCTGATTTGTGGGGGAAAAAAGTCAATTTAAGCCTTTTGTTGCACCTACGCTTACCTTGAAGACCATTTTGAGCTCACGTTGGTGGTGCTACAAAACAAAAAAACAAACAAACAAACAAAAAAACAAGGGTCACAGTTACTGTATGCAGGCTTATCATAGCCTTTCATTGTTGAAATCAAGTTACAGTTGAGAAATTGGGGATGATGTTATAATATACTGTAAATAAGAAAAGAATGCATCTTTCTGCACTTGGCATAAAAATGGAAGATCAAATTGTGTCAGGATTTTATTTTATTTTTATTGGTGAAGGGTGAGTAAAGGAGAATTTAATGCAAAATAAGGAAACTCAAATAGCTCTGGGCTGTCCATTGAGTTTGTAGGGTACTCCCACTCACTCCCAAGGACATATCTCTGAATGCCTCCATTTTATACTATATCATGAACCTCCAAAACCCAGCGGCTAATTTATAGCCTTGAACTCCCTTACTTGCCAGTTAACTAAAATAAGTCCTGGGCCATAGAAAAGCTTCTTAATCTTAGAATTTGATTAAAAATAAGTCTGTATTTAAACAATACAGACTATCACACTGAATGAAAGTAGCAGTTTAAAAAACGTTTTTTTAAAGTAGTCTTAGGTGACTGGGTTTACGGATCTAGTTTTTAGAGCTACGACTTAAGGCAACTCTCTTGATAGTGGCTTCTGAAGAGCAGTTTCTTTATCAGTCAAATGGTGATAATAACTTTCTGGCTTACCTTAAAAATTTAATATGGGGACCCATGAGTTAATAAATGAGGTAAATATAAAGTACTCCAAAAATCTCAAATGTTGGAGTTGGAATGGACTTTTGAAGTCCTGTATTACAAATTCTCCATTTTAAACATAGAAAGTGAAACCCAGAAAATATTCAAAAATACCAAGGGCGAGTGGCAGGAATTTCTTGAACTTGCTATATTAATGACTTCAAAAACAACTTTAACATTTTTACTTTTCCAGCTGCAAGTGGCTGGGCGACATCAAGAGTTGGTCATTTTGTGAGTCTTACTGGTTCATGCAAAACAGTTATTAAATTCACTTATAAAAATAGGATAGCCCTTAACTTTTAAAATTTAAGGTCAGAATAAGAAAATATTGCCATGATATTTCTATATTCACTGTTTCCATGCAATATGTCTAGTGTTCTTTCACCCATTTCTTCAGCCCATCCTTGAAATTTTTCCTTTTCTTTTCATTATACTACTTTAACCATATTTCTATTCTGATGGAGTGTAGGCATTATCATTACCATATCTTGACATATGATATTTTCTTACACAGACTTCATGGATTTGGACTAGTTTGATTTTCTGTTAAGTTACATCTTTAAATTACTTTACTCCTTTGTTTTGACTGTTCTTTACCATAGGTGCTTCAGTTTATATTGCATTTCTTTTCTCTGACATGGAAATCAGCAAACATGTATGATACGACCAAAGGTAAGACATACCAATAATGAAGAGTCTTACAGAACACTGCAGCATGTGCTTGTGAGTAAATCAAAGGCAGATTCAAGGCTGACTAGCAATCCAACCTGATTAACTGTTTTACAAATCCTGATATAGTACAAAGTAATTGACAATGACAGGGACAAAGGGGAAAATCAGATGCAAAATCAGATATATCACTGACATGGTTAACAAAGCAAATTACCGAGTGTCTTTCAGAGTTTACTTATTTCTAGAAATAAGCAATTGTTTCTGCAATCAAACTTACTTTCATAGATAGCAAAATAATTTTCAGAATCTAGATATGGGAAAACTAGTTGTTAGTAAGAGCCAATCAATAGTAACTTCTTTTTACTACCCATAAAGATGAAAGACGAGTTTGCTGTGATACTGTGCAATTATACCTTCTAAAGTCAACCTCTCAAGTGCATATATATCCTAGAATTGTATGAAATCACTATCTTTTATCAATAACAGTGATGTTGAATTTATAAGTAATCATAATGGTAGGTGGAAGCTAGTATTAGGTGCAAATAAGTATGACATTCTTTTGTATTTATTATAATTTTAAATCCTCACAACAAGTGTATTCAGGAGGAATTATCATCTCCATTTTATATAGGAAAAAACTGAGACCCAGAGTTGTTGAATACTTTGCACAAAGAAACATAGAGGACTTCTGTGAAGATAGTATTGGAATAGGTAGGCAGGGCTCAATTCTCTCACAATAACAACAGAGAAAGGGCAAAAAGCTGTCCAAGGGAGCTATTCTGGGGCACTGCAGATGAGAAGATTGCTACACATCCTCAAGGAGGGTGAGGAACAGACAGTTGAAGAAGTCAAAAACAAAAACCATGAATTGCTGACTCTTATGGCTGGGAACAGCACCCATCCCCCACCCTCAAGGCACACAGCCTGGATAAAACCCATGGCTCACACTAGCCAACTGAAAGAGAAACAGACATCTTCCTCCCTTGGAAGAGGGATGATGTGAGAGAGGGTGGAGAGTGGTTTCTCTTCAGTGAATTTGGCCAGCACAGTCCACTTTGAATTTCAGCTCTGGCTAAATCAGAATCACCAGCAAGTGGAGGTTGAAAGAGACACCTTGGTGGAAAGATTCACGAATGAGTACCATCTGCTGGCCAGCTGGGCAACTGAAAGGAGAAAAACTGCTTTTAGATGTTTCTTGATCTGGTATATAACCCATTAGTGAGTCCCAGGCCCTATTTTGATAACTTAAACTGGACAATTTTAAAGACCTAGAATAAGTTGAACCCAAAATCAAAGAAGACCCATGAAACAAAACCACTAGGCAAAAGAGAGAAATTGACATTTAGAATAAATTCACCAACATATTCAGATGCCTAGACATCAGCAAAAAAATTACAAACCATGCTAAGAAACAGGAAGCTGTGGACCAGGCAAAGGAACTACCCAAAAATACTTATGAGACACAGGATTTAAGACAATTAATGATAATCACACAACTCTCCTAAATTAATTCAAGGAGTTGAAGGAAAATATGACTAAAGAGATAAAGGATATTAAGAAGATACTGGGTGAGCATAAAGAACAACCTGAAAGCCTGCAAAGAAAAGTAACAGAGCTTATGGGAATGAAAGACACAATGGATGAGATTAAAACAAATCAGTTTCATTAATCAACAACTTACTCTGTATGATTTTCTTTACACATTTATTTTAAATTCTAACAAAATATTTGTGCAATAAGTATAAAAGTATTTATAATATTTGTTGTAACATAGAGCATTGTCCCATCTCTAGCTTCCTCACCATCATTTTCCTTCCCTATAATTGTCCACTTCCTATTTTATTGATACAGTTTATTTGTGGTACATATTTATTTAGAAATATGTAGAAATTATTTAGAAATAAAAAAAAATACATTAGAGGCATATAAGAGTAGACTTGAATTGATTGAAGACAGAATTAGTGAAGTAGAGGACAGAGCATCTGAACTTGAGAAGACAGGAGAACAGAAAGAGAAAAGAATGGAAAAAATGGAACAAGTACTCAGGGAATTGAATGACAATGTCAAATGCACAAACATATGTGTCATTGGTGTCCCAGAAGGAGAAGAGAATGGAAAAGGGGCAGAAAGAATATTTGAGGAAATAATGACCAAAACCTTTCCAACCCTTATGAAAGATATGTATCAAAATCCAAAAGGGACGATGTACACCAAATAGAATAAATCCAAACAGACTTACTCGGAGACACCTATTATTCAGAATGACAAATACCAGAGATAGAGAAAGGATTCTGAAAGCAGCAAGAGAAAAACAATGCATCACATACAAAGGAAGTTCAATAAGACAAAGTGCTGTTCTCTCATCAGAAACCATGGAGGTGAGAAGAAAGTGGTATGATATATTTAAGATTATGAAAGAGAAAAACTGTCAGCCAAAAATACTTTATCTAGAAAAACTGTCCTTTAAAAATGAGGGTGAGTTTAAAGTCTTCACAGACAAACAAAAACTGATAGAGTTTGTTACCTAACTTAGGTTCACCAAGATACATAAGACATACACTGGCAAAACTGAAGAGAGAAATAGATGTCCCTACAGTAATAGTTAGAGACATTGATACACCACTCTCAGCATTGGTTAGAACATTTGGACAGAGATAAACAGCTTGAATAATATGATAAATGAACCAGACCTAACCGACATTTATAGAGCATTACATCCCCAAACAGCGGGATATACATTTTTCAAGTGCTCATCGATCATTCTCCAGGATAGATCATATGTTGGGTCACAAGACAGGTCTCAATAAATTTAAAAAGATTGAAATTATATGACGTACTTTCTCTGATCATAATGGAATGAAGCTAACATCAATAATGAACAGAAAAAGGGAAAATTCACAAGTATATGGAGATTAAACAAAAAACTCTTAAATAATCATTGGGTCAAAGAAGAATTTTCAAGAGAAATCAGTAAATATTTCAAGATGAATGAAAATGAGAACACAAAACCTATGGGATACAGCAAAAGAAGTACTAAAAAGAGGGAGATTTAGAGTCCTTAATGCTGACATCAAAAAAGAAGAAAGTGCTAAAATTGAAGACCTAAATGCAGACCTGGAGGAACTAGAAAGAGAACAGCAAACCAAAACAAGCTGAAGGAAAGAAATAATAAAGATCAGAACAGAAATAAATGAATTGAGAACAACAACAACAACAACAAAAAACAATAGGGAGAATCAACAAAACCAAAAGTTGGCTGGTTCTTTGAGAAGAACAACAAAATCAACAAACTCTTAGCTAGACTGAGGAAGATAAAAACAGAGAAGATGCAAATAAATAAAATCAGAAATGAGGGGGGACATCACCACGGAACCCCTAAAAATAAGAGGATAAGAAATAAGATCATAAGAGGATACTATGAGCAACTGTAAACCAACAAACTAGACAATGTAGATAAAATGGAAAAATTCCTAGGTACACACAAACAATTTATGCTGACCTTAGAAGAAATAGAAGACCTCAACAAATCAATCATGAATAAAGAGATTGAAACAGTCATCAAAACTCCCAAAAATGAAAAGCCCAGGACCAGATGGCTTCACAGGTGAATTCTGCCAATCATTTAAGATGATATAATACCAATCTTGCCCAACCTCTTCAAAAAAGTTGAATAGCAAGGAATGCTACCAAACTCATTCTACAAAGTCAAAACCACCCTAATACCAAAACAAGATAAAGATACTACAAAAAAAGAAAATTACAGATCAATTTCTCTAATGAACATGGATGCAAAAATCCTCAACAAAATACTTGCCAAGCGAATCCAAAAGCACAGTAAAAGAATTATATACCATGATTAAGGTACCCCCCCAGGTATTTATCTCAGGTATGCAAGGGTAGTTCAACACAGGAAAATCAATTAGTATAATACACCCCATTGATAAATTGAAGAAAAAAATCACATGATCTTCTCAATTGGCGCAGAAAAGGCATTTGACAAAATACAGCTTCCTTTCCTGATAAAAACATTCCGAAAGATAGGAATAGAAGGAAACTTTCTCAACATGGTGAAGTGCATATATAAAAAATCCACAGCTAGCATTGTAGTCAATGGTGAAAGACTGAAAGCTTTCCCATTGAGATCAAGAACAAGACAAGGATGCCCACTGTCACCACTGTTGTCCAATATTTTGCTATATGTTCTGGCCAGAGCAATTAAGCAAGAAAAAGAAACAAAAGCACCCAAATAGGAATGGAAGAAGTAAAACTTTTGCTATTTGCAGATGATATGATCCTATATCTAGAAAATCCTGAAAAATCCACAACAAAGCTGGTAGAACTAATAGACAAATTCAGCAAAGTGGTGGGATAAAAGATGAATATGCAAACATCAGTAGTGTTTCTATATACTACTGATGAACAATCTGAGGAGGAATTCAGAAAAAAATTCCATTTATAATAGCGATGAAAAGAATCACATATTTAGAAATAAACTTAACCAAGGACATAAAGGACCAGTATTCATAATACTACAAAATATTGCTAAAAGAAACCAAAGAAGACCTAAATAAATGGAAGGGCATTCATGTTCATGAATTGGAAGGCTAAATATCATTGAGATGTCAATTCAACCCAAACTGATTTATAGATTCAATGCAATCCCAATGAAAAATCCCAACAGCCTTTTTTTTGGAAATGGAAAAGCCAATTATCAAATTTATTTGGAAACATCAGGGGCCCCAAATAAGCAGAAACATCTTAAAAAGGAAGAATGAAGTTAGAGGACTCTTACTTCCTCATTTTAAATCACATTACATAGCTACAGTGGTAAAAACAGCATGATACTGACATAAAGATAGACATATTGACTAATGGAACTTAATTGAGAACTCGGAAATAGACCATCACCTCTACAATCAAGTGATTTTTGACAAGACTGTTTTGGACCAGAACAGTCTATTCAACAAATGTGCTGGGAAAACTGCATATCCATATCCAAAAGAAAGAAAGAGGACCCCTATCTCATACCTTATAAAAAAATTAACTCAAAATGGATCAAAGATCTAAATATAAAAACTAGAACCATGAAACTCCTAGAAGAAAATGTAGGGAAATATCTTTAAGACCTGGTGGTATGTGGCATTTTCTTAAACCTTACACCCAAAGCACAAGCAATGAAAGAAAAAACTAGATAAGTGGGACCTCTTCAAAATTAAACATGTTTCCTCTTTAAAAGATTTTGTTTAGAAAGTAAAGAGGCAGCCTACTCAATGGGAGAAGATATTTGGAAACCACGTATCAATAAGGGTTTTATATCCATATTATATAAAGAGATCATACAACTGAATGATAAAAGACCAGCAACCCAATTAAAAATGGGCAAAAGACTTGAATAGACATTTTTCCAAAGAGGAAATACAAATGGTCAAAAAGCACATGAAAAAAATGTTCAACATCACTAGCTACTAGGGAAATATAGATCAAAACCACAATGAGATACCAATTCACACCTTATAGAATGGCTATCATAAAAAAAAAAAAACTCAGAAAATTACAGGTTCTGGAGAGGATGTAGAGAAATAGAACACTCCTTCACTATTGGTGGGAATGTGCAATGGTGCAGCCTCTGTGGAAGACAATTTGGTAGTACTGCAAGAAGCTGAATATAGAACTGCTGTTTGATACAGCAATCCAGTTACTAGGAATATATTCATAAGAACTGAAGGCAAGGACATGAACTGACATTTGTACACAGATGTTCATAGCAGCATTATTCACAATTGCTAAAATATGGAACCAGCCCAAGTGTCCATCAACCAATGAATGGGTTAACAAAATGTGTTATGCCCTTACACTGGAATACTGTTCAGCTCTAAGAAGAAATGAAACTGGGATGCATATGACAACATGGATGAACCTTGAGGATATTATGTTGAGTAAAATAAGGCAGACATAAAAGGACAAATATTGTATACTCACACTAATTTGAACTAAACACGATGAGTAAACTCACAGAGGTAAACTCTAGAGTGTACGTTACTAGGGATACAATGTGGGTTGAGAATGGGAGGTGATGCTTAAGTTATGCAGAATTTTTAATAAGATTTATTATAAAAGTGTGGAAATGAATAGAGTTAATGGTAACACATTATAGTGAGTATAACTAACACTGCTGATATATAAATGTGATTTTAGCTGAAAGGGGTAGTCTGTTGACATAAATGTCAATTGAAAAGAAGTTAGAAAATAAGCTAGGGACTTAACATAGTGATTTCAGTGGTGGATGAAGATTATGGTTAATTGTATAAATATA